>JAJGQC010000075.1:0-25000 GCA_021014325.1 Plazaster borealis | reverse complement strand
TGTCCATATGGCACTCTTGCTCGTGTACACAGCTGATTGGCTAGGTGGGATCCAGTTGCCATGGTCACTTCCTTCTGATTGGTTAAGGCACCCAGTAGGAAATCCAACCTTCCCCGGTAAGGTTCATGGCTGTTATTCTTATGTGAGCTGCGTAGTAATAAACATCTGTATCTAAATCTCCAATCAACAGACAGATGTGTTCTCCTTTTTGCTCCTTTTAAACAGAATTAAACCCACCCCTCCGGGGCTGGCCATACATATAGACCATACATATAGACATGATTTCAAACTATTCCCTACACATTAGCATTATATTGTTTACAATCAAGGTAGAATGGGACATACTTTATTTGTATTTTGCACAGTTTGGTTTTTCTATTCTCACAATGTTTCATTTAGTCATTCATCGATAACCAACAGTGATTCACTTTACGAATACAGCAGTACCTAAAATATTGTTTTTATTTTCTATTTATTTCAGACGTGGAGGTGGTACATTATTTTTGGCCATTTCTTAGTTTTTAATTTCAACTTCTCCACACTTACTTAAAGTGTTAGAGTAGTTTTTACTACAGTTTTTACAGCATATCTCTTTCAATACTATTTTAAAAGTTGATTATTATATTCTAACATTTGTCGATGGATTCATATGCATTTACGTTTTGAAAAGACCACTAGAAGACAAGAAGTTCCATGTCAATTTTTCAGATGACTGGTCATTTACAAATACACTGATGATTGTGTTTTTTACTTACTGAGAAATATTGGAAACAGGTGGTTTATACTGCCCTGATCCATTCACCTGACATCATCAAATGATATATCTTGCCTATGCCATGTGCATTATTGGCAAAGCTCAAGTAGTTAGACGTGCTCCATATCTATACATGCAATTTGACTCCCATAATAACAGACCACTGGCAGACAGTGACGCCAGTGCAAGGGGTAAATACGGACAATCTCGTTCACCTTCACGCTAAGCTGGAGTGTATGACATGTGAAGGGTTTAAATATTCACCTTTTGGTAGTCTGCCACCAAGCTTTGTGTATTTATCAGGGTCCATAAGATAATTCACAATGTCTTGAAGTTCATTCTTTGCTTCGTCAACCTACACCAAGATGAAGATGAAGAACACTGAAGAAATCAAACAAACTGCATACAGTGGTTCCCAGATTCACAGTGTCCAGGGCTTGAAATTTACACTGGACCGCAGGCCCGAGGCCAGTGATTTTAGCATTGGGTTAGTAAGCTCATGACTGGACAAGGTTCGGCGGTCTTGTGTTTTAATTCAAATGTTGACTTTCAGTCTGATAAACCTCTCCAATTCTGTTTTGAAGAATACTTACAAATACAAATGAGATAAATCTTCATTTAGTGCTTGTACAAATTCAAACAGTTCAGATGTTCAACTGTGTAGGCATTTTTGTTTTCTCATTCCTAGATGTAAAAAAAAACCTGTTGGTCCAGTAAACTTGTTAAAACTACAAGCCCTGTGGTCTGGTGGATTTTCACCCCAAATTTAAGCCCTTCTCTGGAAGCCTTTTGCCCCCCGTCGTCGTTCCATTGAGGCTGACACCGGTCTAAGCGATCCGACTCGCTCTAACACTATGCTTGATGGAGTCAGATGGGCAAAACTTGTCAAGTCATCGCGGTAGTGAATGAACAAATAAATGAATGAAGCCCTGGTGTCTCCCTTTATTTAATTCCATGGAATCCCTACAAAGCCATTCTTCAGAATTATTGAACTGAATTAAATGGAGACAGATTCTGAGCTTCAGGGAGGTTCTGAGAAATTGTTCTCAATTTAAAACATAACCCAATGCCAAGTTCATTTTGTAAGGTAAGTTTCTCTCACCGCAGGAAAATAACCTAAACCCTTTCCAAATCAAATTCTGTGACCACACAAGGTACCTGAAGGCCAGTTCATGAATAACAAATAAACAAACACAGTTGGAAGCAACGTCCGAGTCAACATTATAATATTTGCTCATTAATATGAGCAGCTTCAAATGAGCTAGTGTAGATGTGGATCAAAATTAAGCTTGCTTCAAGGAGCTAGTGTAGATGTGGATCAAAATTAAGCTTGCTTCAAGGAGCTAGTGTAGATGTGGGTCAAAATTAAGCTTGCTTCAAGGAGCTAGTGTAGATGTGAGTCAAAATTAAGCTTGCTTCAAGGAGCTAGTGTAGATGTGGGTCAAAATTAAGCTTGCTTCAAGGAGCTAGTGTAGATGTGGGTCAAAATTAAGCTTGCTTCAAGGAGCCAGTGTAGATGTGGATCAAAATTAAGCTTGCTTCAAGGAGCTAGTGTAGATGTGGGTCAAAATTAAGCTTGCTTCCAAACGGGACCAACTAAAGTAACTACAATGGAAAGCTTCAACAAAGTACTTGAAATAGATGGTTTCTTACCCCTCTGACATCATCAAAGCAAACATCCTTCACATTCATGCTGTCTACATTTGCTGGTCCCATAATGGATACACGAGCTACCATAAAAATACCAATAAACATCATGAATACCAGTTTACATAAGCAAAGAGAATCAAAGCTAGGACAGCTTTATTAAACAGCTATGGCTAGAGCAGCCATTCGTTGCCATTCATTACCAGAATGGCTATGGCTAGAGTAGCCACACATTGCCATTCATTGCCAGAATGGCTATGGCTAGAGTAGCCACACATTGCCATTCATTGCCAGAAAGGCTATGGCTAGAGTAGCCGTACATTGCCATTCATTGCCAGAATGGCTATGGCTAGAGTAGCCATACATTGCCATTCATTGCCAGAATGGCTATGGCTAAAATAACCGTACCTTGCAAATCACAAATCTGAGTTTGACCTTGGAGCCCCTCCTTAAAAGCTTTCTGACATGTCTGACAATGAAGACTCACCAAATACAGATACCATCTTGAAGTAGAGGTAGACAAGCACACCAATGATAAGAACTGTGGTCCAGTTCTTGAACCGATCTGACTTCTTAGGTTCATCTTTACCCTTGAGAAAGCCTTCTACAAAGCCCATCTTGAAGGAGTCAGTATCAGCAACTTTAGACTCTTTAGAGGCAAGAGCCGTCTCTAACTTGTCACTCAGCTTAGACTGATCTTTTGATGTCACTCTCTGAAAGCAAATATAAATTATAAAAGGAGTGAATCTCTTGATACTTCAACCAGAACGTTCCTCCATACGTTCCGTATTGGTTTGTATTCAGTGATATGAGCCTCTTGATATCAGTCATGTCAATATATGAAGACATTACCTGTATGAAGCCTGATAACAGCCCTGTAGATTCAGCTTCACCTTGTCCAGTTGTTGCAAGCTTACGAGCCGTTCCTGATCTCTTTGTCTTAAACCCTCTGCTCTGCTGAAAACCTACGGAGACAGTTTCAACACTTTGATCACTATAGTCAGTTCTAGTTACCTTCTCTCTCCCATCCTTCACCACTGTTTATCACATGACCTTTTTATTACATATCATCATCATCATCATCAGGGATCGCCAACAACCTTTCGCTTACATGGGCCACATCTAACTGTAAAGCATGTTCCTAGTTAAAATGAGGATTGCTGGATGAGAATGTAGATCTCAGCGGCCGTCGATAATTTAGTCTAAATATTTCTGAACACTTTGGGGTTTAAATGGCATGATGCATCCCATCCAGAAGTACATAGATTGCTTGTTACTTAAATGGAATACTCAAATGTCTTCACATTCTGTTTTCGTATTTATCGACATGCCCTTCATACAGGAAAATTAACCCTGTTCCTTCAAGAGCAAAAATACTATACTTGGCTTTCAATACAGCCATATAAATTAGGATCGATTGCCTTAATCAGGGTTGATTTGAAGACGAAGCTGTCATAAAAATAAGCCCTCTCTGAAGCTAAAGAAGCTGCATACATCACTGTTAGTTAGAGATAGTCTGATAGTGAACAAGCACCTTTTCATTCCTGTTTGCAAGAATTAAGAACTAGAAGCAGCTTTTTCATTTCATTCAACAAACTAGACAATATTTTGAAGGCAAGGGTGCCCCTGGCAAACAGACAAAATTGGTCTGGTTTACTTCGACAAATACATTGGAAAGCCATTGTAAAATAAGCTGCATATTGGTTGCTCGCACAGCGGACTTTTCATTTTTCAGTAGAGAATCATGGTCGTGCACCATATTCACATTCTGTCATTCACAGAGTGTGGGTTCAAATCCCGGCCTGGCTGGTCATGATTCTTGTGCAAGATACTACCGTAATTTTCGGATTATAAGCCGCCCGGCGTATAAACCGCAATGCCCAAAAAAATAAAAAATAAGATTTAGGTGTCAGCGTATAAGCCGCCCGGCATATAAACCGCAGTCGCGAGCGCACACAGGAGAGAGGCCGTGCGTATTTGCGGTCCTTTGTGGCGATGTGCAGTGACTGGCGGGCGGCACATCAGTCATTGTACGTCGCCACAAAGTGCGAGTTGCGTCGTAATAAAGTCAAAATGTATTAAAGTTAACACCATTGATCGTTTTTGTAATGGTCTATTAGGATGGACTACAGCAAGTGGGCATATTTCTTTTTTATTTGTATCATTATTGTGACAACTGCAACGTTGTAGTTACCACGGTCGGCGCCGGTCGGTCCTGACCGGCCCCAGCTTTAAATGACCGGGGATCGAATTAAAAGTTAACAAACTCCGACCGGCATAAATTTATATATTATAATTATAAAAATTTTCCTTGAAATAAGAGAAAAATAAAGAAAAAACTCATTGTAAACTCCTAATTATAGTGTGTATTTATTTCCCTTAAAACAATCAAAATAATTTTCTTTTCCAAAACCAGCGATTATTGCTTACATGGGCCGCTTGAAGCTGTGCGAGTTGGCAGCGGCAGCACACACAAGTCGTATCAAAGTCTGCTCTAAAACCATGCACCCATCTCCGGCGTACGTTTATTATTCAGAACGATGTCTGTACACGCATTTACTATGGCAGCTGGTACCCAGAAGTAAGCCATTTTGCAATGACGTTTAGCGTGTGATTTTTCTCTGTGTGGAAGGGCAACCCGACTATATTTCTTTTGCAGCTATCTCGTACCTCGTACTCACTATCGTGCCTTGTGATCGACCCCACTATATTGTGAGACATTACGGATTATATGATGGGTCCGAGGATGACAATTATTTTTAAAAGCCGCTGGACTAACATCATTTTGATGTTCAAAGTGTTCATAAATATGGACAAAAAAAACGGTCTTGTTGAACAGACAGATTTCCTTAAAAAACTATGGAGTAAAAAATGGGACTTTTTGTGACCCATTCATCTAGGAATAAAAACGAGGTAAGGCCTTGTAACGGCGGACAAGGTTGGTGGTGCATAAAATGTTTTTTTAAAAACAATTTTCAGAGTGAGTTTGGCGGTGTATGATTTTCCCTGTCTGTTTTGTATTTGTTTTTAGAATATTTTACAAACGATCTTTCTTAAAATAATGTACGCTGTTTTTTTTTCTTTCTACAATATTAATATGCCGGCATATAAGCCGCCCGGCGCATAAACCGCAGGAGTTCAAAAAAAGGTCAAAATCAACGTATAAACCGCGGTTTATAATCTGAAAATTACGGTATACCTATTTGTCTTTCAGATTGAACGTAGAGGTGTAGATCCTGTGTAGGGAGGCAGTGCATGTAAAAGCGTAAGGGTTTACCTTGGTGTTTCTGGTTCACTGCAAGCACCCTTGTCTACAGGTTTCCTCAGGCTTCCGAGTTACAGTGATTTAGTTCACTCATGAGGCATCATTGGTTTCATTACCAGAAATTGATAATAATAATAACACTTATTGGATTAACACACCATGCACTAACAGAAATGCATGCGTAAAAATCCTTTGTGTTCAGTGAATAAGACTTCTGATGGCAAACTTGTAAGCCAATAGTGGCAGATTCTGAACAATTGGTTACAATAAAGTGCACTCCAAATCTGCCCACAATTTTCAAAATGTGAAGTTTATCTAATTCAATTAATACTATAACTGTAACTAAATACAATGTTCACCTTGGTCCAGAAATCATACAAAAGAAGAAGAATACTACAACTGATGCATTGGCAAAGAAACACACAAGTGCATAAGTTACCTGTCAGTGATCTACTGTGCATGCTTAACCTGTACTTCGCAAGTGGATGATTGTGGCTTAAGACTGATGGCGCACTTTGAATGTGTAACAAGTCTTCTCGAAACCCTGAAACAAAGAAGACAACAGATCTATGTAAAAAGACACACTTTAGCAGTTAATTGTTTGATATACATAATATGAAACAAAATTATGCCTGTAATGGACCATATGTGTGGTGTAAATGCTTGCTTCATAGTTACTAAGCAAGTCCATGGAGCGTGGCCCTTTACACACACATGTACCAATGTCTGATGACAGTACTTATCGACTCCTGTAAAGTAATTTCAACAGGCACATTGGATTAAGCTTGGGCGATATCGCTTTTTTTCATCCACGATGTATCGTCAAGAATATATCGCGATATTCGATAATATCGCGATTAATTTTTGATGATGTCAATCTACTACGAATCTCACTGTAGAAGCAGCCGTCTCATTACTACTTTTCTCCAATGACCTTTTCTTAGGGTTTTACTCTAAACCTATGGGGTGAAAACCTGGGCCTATTACTTATACACATTTAATGTGTCTACTGCACATGACAGACTGTTCTATATGTGTGCATAACTAATTAGATCACCAACCTCGTCCCCAAGGTGTGTCGAGCAGTACGAGGTACTTTTGTAAACATGGTTGGAACTAAAGTAAACCATGGGGACGAGGTTGATGCAACACGTGATAACACCCGGAAGCGCGATGTCGTAGTTTTTTGGTAGTCTGTGTGAGAACGCCTGATCACTAATAAGGCTTTGATGTTGGTTTTTTCGAAGAAACCCGGTCGGGTCAGATCTGTTGGGGAATCTTGCGGTTGCGGTCTGTGACTTGCAGCTCTTTGTTGTTGCAAGATCGTCTCCTAGTGGAGATTTGTTGTTGCAAAATCGTCTCGGTTAGAAAATGCATCACGATACTTAGTCGATATCGCGATTTACCGATCACGATAAAAAAAAATCTACCCGATATCGTAATCGTTTCAGAACTAGTATCGCGATATTCGATAGTATCGTGGTATCGCCCAAGCTTACATTGGATGGCAACCACTGTACATATATCAATACAAAAATGTTTGCATCACTATCATGCGCTTTAACTCTTAGTACTTCAACCCTCCATTATCCTCTTCTCCTATGTCATTCCACACCAAATTGTTTGGACTTACATAAGATTGGAATACCTGACCCTGTGATAAGCAATTGTTATTAGGGCTTAAGGCCCTCAGTCCTTCTGAATCCTTCATTTTGGCAAAGGTTCCCTTCACTTGAATATTTCGTGCACGTCCCTAGTCAAAACTTCCGCTAGCGGAAGATTTTAGTCGTAGGTCCAGACCCCTGACAAAATTTAGCAATGTTTGAGAAGATTTCACTTGGGACCTTGGACAACTTCCAAACATAGTTGTCCTATTCACAACCATACTAAAAAATAAGCAAGAGACACCTGCTAAATTGCTGTCATGTGAAAAGGGCTAAAGAGGATATAGAAGGATAGGGAGGGTAAGGGTTAATTTAGGTCCAGTTGTCCAATCAACTACAGGAGAAATAACTTACCAGAGATTGTACACAAAGATGTATTGTTAGAAATAGTTTATGCTACCCTGAATTCTTTTATTATGGTAAGGATTTACTTACTAATAATTTTGGGTTGAACAAAGACAATTTTACTAGAGCGGGACTTGAACCTGCGACCTACGGCTGAGCTATCTAGCCCTATGTTGGCGGTCTCCCTATTTTGTCAATATCATTGTTCGGGGGTGCCAGTCAGAACAAAGTTGTATTCATATTAGTCTCTTACCATTCTTATTTTCAAAGAAGGAGTGTGTTGATATATGTGATGCTTTCCATGTTCTGTCATCACTCTGCATAGCAGGGATCTTTGGTAGAATACTTTCTGGCCATGAATCGGGGAGGTGTGCCACACCCAGCTCTTTCACATTTAAACCAACCTAATAGTAGGGTAAATGATAATCGGTTACTCTATAGCAGCGTTCTCCCTTAACAGTGGTCCGCTGGCCAAATGCTAGTCAAAATACTGTCCAAATTCTGTCCAAGTGGTCCGGCTGGCTAGTTCATTGCTTCCACAAGCTACATGTACATGTAAGCCACTGACTACACTGGTTTCAAACTGAGGTACCATACAAAATGACAGTGTTGAAAGAAAACCGTAAAATATGTGGACCAGTGGAAAGGCTGGCGGACTATTGAAATGACAAACTAACTGATCCCACTGGCCAGTCACTGAAAAAGTTAAGGGCAAACCCTGTACAGACCATGTAACATTTGTTTACAAAAATAGCAGTGTACAACAATCGGGGAGATATTTAGAATTACACTCAACATAATAGGGAAAAAAAATTAGATAATCAGGGAGATTTTCAATTATGTTCATCAGAACATGGAAAGATTGGTTTATTTTCAGGGAACTTTCTGCAGAATCAGGGAAAGTTGGCAGCTCTGAAATAGTGACCTTATACATTCCAAGGCCTTTCTGGCAGGCGAGATTCTACATTGGTCGTATGGAAGTTTTACAATTTGTGTCATAATTTCCACATCAATTCAAGAGTTATTAAAATAACAGCAGAAGAAGTTTTGGCGTGTGTCCCCTTTCTTCATATCAACAGTTGATAAAAATCAGAAAGTGCAATCTCCATAAAATATCAGATTTAATGATGTCTTCCATTGATCTGTGTACAACTCTAGCCTGCAGGAAGTCCAGGCTCTGTGGCTCTTTTGTAAACATGTGATGTCACAGGTTACATGGTCGATACAACAGGAAACATTTTTCGAAATATGTGTCATAGTAAAAGCATGTAGAGCAACAAGCGAAGCCCTCATTCTCACAATGTATGCCAATATGCCATGTTGTACAAGGAACCAAATTTCATCACTTAAAGGTATCGTACACGTTTGGTAATGACTCAAAACAAATATTAGCATAAAAACCTACTTGGTAACAAGCAACGGAGAGCTGTTGATAGTATAAAACATTGTAGGAAACGACTCCCTCTGAAGTAAAGTAGTTTTTGTAAAAGAGGTAATTTCTCACTAAAATAATAAAAACTTCTTGCAAGAAGTTTTTATTCCTATCTGAAAGCACACAAATTCGTACAAGGGTGTTTTTTCTTTCATCACTTTCTTGCAACTTCGATGACCAATTGAGCCCAAATTTTCACAGGCTTGTTATTTTATGCATATGTTGGGATACACCAAGTGAGAACACTGGTCTTTGACAATTTCCAAACGTGTTCAGTGCCTTTAAGTTTTAGTTGCCTGGGTTTGTTCACTTACAAAAGTCTATATGACTTAAAAAGCTGGAGCATGTTAAGCCTTCAAGTGTTTATTGCAACAATCATTATTAAAAGGTTATTTGATTCATGTACAACAAAATTAAAAGAGGTACAATCTTTAGTTTTCTAGTTTTCGTGGAACAAACAAAAAAACTAACATGTTACATTTTCATAACAGATGTTTTGTTACATGAAACAGTGCAAAATGGGAGAAAAATACCCAAGTTGCATTTAAATATCCAGTCATATCAGACCATGTAGACATGACTCAATGACCACTGCTTGTTCCCACTCTTTTACATAGTGAGTATGTGAACAGTGATTGTGATGTATTTTCAAAATCAGGTCATTACATGTACCAATCATGTTCAACAATCATGCAAGTCTTTTAACCATTAAGAGAATGTTCGTTTCTGTATAATCATCGCTAATCATCACCGTACGCCCAGGCATTGCTAATCTTGTTGATTTTTTGCACCGTTATTTTCAGAAAAATTGTCAGGAACTTTTTTTTAAAAAGAAATACGTGGTTTTGCTTTAGAGTTGTACATTTGAAAATGTCAATTCGGTCCAATACCTTTTCTTTGACATTCTTGTTTGAGTGGAAGTAGGTCAAATCTTGCGGCCGTTTGCGGTCGCTATGAGCGTTTTTGTACTTGGCCACTTGCGGCCGCTACTGTCTCTAAAGGGTTAATGGAGGTAGGTTTGCAGTGACACCATGAGTAGTGGTGGCTCTGAGAAGAGCTGGTTTACTCTGCGGTTTGAAACATTGAGTTATAACCGGCTCTTCTCAAAGCCACCACTACTCAAAAGAGATTTGTTTTAGGCCTATATGGTGTCACCTCAAACCTTCCTTCATCACTTGTCACCACCACGCATAGCTTGAAGTTTTACCATGCAATTATTTTGAGGCCAAGGGCATCACTCCTTTTACAAGATACCAAACAAATAGTTCACCAGATAACGGCACTATGCCTCTCAAATTGTGTTCACTCACATTTTGTAGACTTTCCAGTAGTTCTAGCTCAGTTGCATTGTTCTGATGATTTGCCTGCTTCCTTCGTTGTTGTCGACTGTGTCTGAGGGCACATGCTGCAGCACTAGGATCCCAAGATGTTGTCTTGACTGAGTTCAAGATGGATGCAAGATGGGGAAGAGGCCCTAGCAGTTGCTGTAATAGTGTTAAGTTTTTGTAATAATCATTTTGTAAGCACTGTAATGAATTAATAGTTTCTGCAGTCAGTTGCGCACAAACAAATAATTGCACATTTTTCTTATGTTGGCACATCTATATCATACTATTAATTTGCTATAACTGTACAAGTTGGTTGTCTGCGTGATGACAGTTTGTCATAATGAATTAGGAGAATAATTCTGACTTCGTACAAGGGCGAGATGACTGGTTATTTTGTTGTTTTCTTTCTTGACTTCTGAATGCATCAAGCATTTTAAATCACAGCTGCACCATTTTGTTCAAGGGGCATATTTAATTACTTCGAACACTCGTTGCCACCTGCCACTAGACTAGAATTTTACATGTCTCTGGAAGGTGCGTGGTAGTTCGAACGCACAGTCGCAGAAAGCAATACATGGTTGAAGTAAACAAACCTGCCCCTTGAACAAGATGGCGCTTAACCATGAGAAGGTGCATGAAGCCCTACTCCGAGCAAAAGCAACTATTTCAACACGTGTTCAATTCTGTTTGCACTAACAAGAAACATTAAGTAACTGCTAAGGCCAAGTAAAATAAGAAACGAGTTTCTCGTCCCCGCCCGCCTCCTTTTTTAACTATTTACTATTTGAAAAAAAAATCAAAAAAATATATATATTTTTTTTTAAGATTTAAATCAAATCAAGCTGAAATCAAATTTTTGGGATAAAACTGAGTGGCAACTCTGATATTTTGAATCTCCTGAATCCAATTAGATGGGCCAAAATAGCAGCTTTGCCTCAATAATTCCCAACTTTCTCATTACAATTCTGTGTGCAGTCCCTAGTTAGTCGAGGGCTAAAAGGGTGATTCTCCTGACTTAAATATCATCAATGTCTTGGCACCAAACCCAGCTGGGCGTTTTATTCAGAACGGAGAACTGTTGTCGAAGGTGATGGTGCTGCGATTCTGCATTGAAGGGTCTTACAAATCATTTGTTTTGTCATAAATTGCATCAGTATACTCAAATAGCACAATATCTGTGAATAAATATACCTTGGCCCACCATATTTAGCATGGCGGCCATCTTGGAAAAAATAGCTAAAAATTGTAAAATAGTAAATAGTAGTGCCCTGCCTCCTCCTTTTTTTTAAAAGTCCGGACGAGAAACTCGTTTCTTATTTTAGTTGGCCTAATAATAAGTTATAAAAATCTGTCATGTTTAGCTACTCCTAAAAAACTATGATGAGTGACTGAGGTTGTTCCGCTAGTGGAGTGGATCTGGAGACAATAACAAAACAAACCTCATTACATCGGTTCAGGACTATGGATGTTAGTGCAGTTTGTATGGATTTCACAAAATTGGTTTTGTATATTTAGAAGCTCCTGGTAAATGGAGTTTATTGATCAACAAGAGTGGTTTTCAAAGTAATTGTTTGGCAAAGACAAAAGAGAAACATTAGCATGTTAAGCTTCAAGGAAAAACATAGGTGGATTTTGATTAATTTTTCAAATTTATACGTATTTTTCACTTAACGCCCTTTTTGATTATTACGTACATGAAATTGCAGTTAACATTCTTAGCACTGAGCCAACAATTAGTTCTACCATCTGACCATAGAGCAAGGAGAGGAGTCCAGTATGAACACATTTTAGCTCAACTATAGAATGCAGGGCCACTTCAGAGCTGTATATAAGAACACACTGGTGAAGAGGGATTGTTTAACAAAGGGAAATATAGTCCACACACCAAGTGGCCCTGCATTCTATAGTTACTCCACACCATGAACTTGAAGGTAAAACTCCAACCTACATTTACTTCCACCCTTGTTGTGACCTCTGTTGTGCCGTCCATCCCGTAAGTGCCCCCAAAACCCAACGTGCCAAATCAGTCAGTGTCAGTCGACCGGTGTCAGTCATGGTTTTCGACCAGTGACAGAAAATCGGACAAAACACCAACTGAAAAATTATTATACCTTCAAAATGTATTCATATACTTACCTGTACTTGTACGGTCAGTCCATTTACCGAGAACATCTCTGCATACGTGCCTGGGTCTATAATAAGTATATCTAGCCGGCAGCTTTGGGGGTTTTGTAACTATTTCCTAAATATTGCCTTCAATTTACAACATAATGCGTTATGTCATTTGCTTGCTGTAGCATATGCAGCATGCGTAATAGAGTGTACCTGACTGTATTGTACTGTTGGTATGATGTCATGTGCGTGAGCAAATTTACATTGACAGAGGGCGCAATTTACGTAACTGGTAAATCTGGCCTTGCGGGTTTTTAACACCACACCAAACTTCATTCTCCATGATTGACCCTAGTGTACTAAAAACGAAATCCGGCCTTAACTTCGGTGAAAATCCTTCTCCAGTTTTTGTAACAATACTGAAATGTAGTTTGAATCTTGATCTGTCCAATTCTTTTCAAATTTTGGCAGGTTGGCCAATGATTTTTTTTTTACAAATTTACTCCCAGAAACTAAAATGTGCCTTTTTGGATTTTGTTGCCAGTAATTGCCAAGCCAAATTGAGGACCAACTTTAAAGCAAACATTATCAAGTCTCCTCAAAAGTAGAAGCACAAAACCACAAGGTTGTGATAACTTGTCATAATTTCACAATCTTGTTAAGTGCATGACCCCCACCCCCCTAAAAATTATTATTCAAAAAAAGTTGTGGGTTTACAATGATAATCAGTTTGGCACAGCAGTTTTATATAGACCCTTGCATAGGTAATAATTGCTGCAGTAAAACGATGGAAATGTGCAAGCGGGTACGTGCCACGCACAACTCTCACCAATGAATGGTACAGTCTTCCCTTCCATGAGGTCGCGATGTTTGAGCTGCGATGATTGAGCTGTGATGTCGTTATGCAATAGGGGTCTATGGGGTGCACCCTTCCATGCAACAATTGAACCTCTGCTATGGTCCGAGTGGTCCTTTATAGTATGTGAAGTCCAAGACTCAGATTTGGTTGGACTCGACTCAGTCACATTGACTGCATGGACTTGACTATCATGACATTGACTTGACACTCAGGACTTGTATCTTGTGACTTGCAAGTCCCAAATCACTTATTTCCAACACAAATTTTATATCACTACATTTAACAATTTTATATTAAATTTTGATACCGGTACTTAGTATTTCTGAATCATCGTGGAGAGGAAAAATGTACAACTTATATATCCACCCACTGTATCATTTCACTACAAATCTGACTGATTAACTGATCTATTTAACTGATCTATTTAACTAATCTTGCAGAATTATTTTTGTGATAAAAACGAGTGTGAAATGACTCATATGACTTGGACTCACTTGACGACAATTCTGACCTCTACAATACCAAAATGTGAAATTTGTAATAACTCAAGATGGTGTGTTGGAGAATGCAGTGCCCTTTGTAACCATAATATGTAGGCCTACTTGTATGGGAATACTCCATCCTTTCCATTAAAGGCAGTGGACACTATTGGTAATTACTCAAAATAATTATTGACATAAAACCTTACTTGGTAACGAGTAATGGGGAGCTGTTGATAGTATAAAACATTGTGAGAAACAGCTCCCTCTGAAGTAACGTAGTTTTTGAGAAAGAAGTAATTTTCCACGAATTTGATTTTGAGACCTCACAGTTAGATTTTGAGGTCTCGAAATCAAGCATCTAAAAGCACACAACTTCGTGTGACAAGGGTTTTTTTTCTTGCATTATTATCTCGCAACTTCCATGACCAATTGAGCTCAAATATTCACAGGTTTGTTATTTTATGCATATGTTGAGATACACCAAGTGAGAAGACTGGTCTTTGACAATTACCAATAGTGTCCAGTGTCTTTAATGACCAGCTAGAGGTTTCCCAAAATTTTAACATGCAACTTAACTGATACCAAAGTTGATCTTTGTTTTATTGTTTGTGTTATGGTTGATGAAGGAGACAGCTTTGCTACTGTTCAAAACTCATAAACACTTTTTGTATAACCCTTATAATGCCTCTCAAAAAAAGGAAACAAATGTTGTTGAATAAACAACATCAATCAAACACCTTTTTAAAATCCCTTAAAATAAGCAAGGACTCAAACAAACTTTCTTTTAAACACTTACATTTTTTCAATTTAATATTTCTTATGGTTTGCGGTAACACCATGTGTTTATCTACTTGCCAGGTAGATTTTGTTCTTTGAAAGTTCTCAAAGAACAAAATCTACCGAGCAAGTAGATAATCACATGGTGTACCGCAAATCAAATATATATTTATATTTCTTATGTTCTCATAGAACAAATAAGCATTTTTCAAAATACATACAACATACTTGATATTTACCATATAGGTGTATTTTTACACAAAATATAGCACTTAAAATAAATCTAATAATGCATAATTATTTTTTCAAATCTAGCTATCCATACATAGGTGTTTGCTACACAATTTGGGGTTCATATTCTGATTGAAACTAAGGTGCCATGAATGGGTAATGTGCATAGTCACTCAGCTTCGGCCTACTGTTCATGCACATAGCTCCGGGCCCTGTCAATGGTCTAGGCAAGACCATTGTGCACCAAATTGTGTAGGAAAAGCAATTGACCCAAGAACATCTGTTAGTGCTTTTGGTACAAGCTTTTTTGTCTTATTAATAAATATGTCAATATACAGTGGATATATTTTACTTGAACTGCAAAAGACTTGATTCATCTCAAAGGGTGTGAACCAAAGGCATGTCATTGTAGTTTGGAAGAGTATTCAATATCTAGTTTCCAAGAAACACATGACTTGAGATTTGTTTCTTTTTTTTAATTTGCTACAAAGCAAAGAACTGTAATAATTCAATGTACCTTAGTGTTTTATAATTAAGAAAGAATAATCATAATTAAGCAGGTGTCTATGACAATACAGCCAAAGAAAGACATGTTCTGTTTAACTTTCCTTATCAATTTCAAATGATCACCCATTGAAAATCATCTTATGATGAAATGGCTTCCATCTGAATTACCATTGTTATTATTACATCAATTGTTGTATTTATGCGACTTTGCATTCCTTCTACACAGAATGACAGCAATGATGACATTCTACTTGGAAGCCGGACTCCCACCACCCGAGGTTACGCCTGTGGATTGTTTTGTTTTGGTTATTTCCCCCAGGACTTGGCAAATGCCGGGTATACATTGTTTTGTCATACAATAGTGGAGAGCAAAAACTAAAATCAGATTTTTCTTTATTTTTGTTACAATAATTAAATCCATACATTGAGGATATTGGCTTTCTGTATTCAGTAGGAACAAATTATTATTTCCAAAATATTTCAGATGGAAACAAATTTTCCTGAGGATTGGCATTGGTATGAATGTAAACATTATAAAAGACAAGCTTGCAGATTAAAACAAATCTTTTTTAATTTGACGATTGCCAATCCTGAATGTTAACTTTAACTCTTACACCTTTTACAATGTAAGCTTGAATTACAAACAAAGTTGTGTTGTTCCTACTGTGTCTGTCCAAAACTATACTCAGGAGTTATCAAAAATCTGTATTATTACAAGAAAGTACTGAGATACATAGGACCTAACCGACCTTAGTACTTTTCAAGATTATTTTCTAACTTTGTTTGTTGTATGTACAATTTTCAAAGACATACAAATGCATCAAACACCTCTCTGAAAATGTTCATAGTAATTTTCAATGGGAGCCCAAGGCCAATAGGTAGAATTTTCTAAGATGATGAGCGAGTCCTACAGAGCTGAAAACCTAACCTTATGAAGCTGTAAACCTCCTCAATAAACCAAAGACACATTCATGATGCAGCAGGGTGCTGCTTTTGCTCTTACACTACCAGTTTTAAAAACAATTTGAAGCTGGGTTGGCAAGAAAACTAATTTTCGAACGCATCTGCTAATTTTTTTACATAACTACGGATTCTTTAGTAACAAGGCTGGCTCAGAAATTTAGCACTAACCTAGTGTATTGAGATCAGTGATTGTAAACATCAAATAGCGCAGTCAACAGAACAGTAATTGTGTAGGGCCCAAGCTCATGGCATTGCTTACTGTGGAATTCTGCGATTATGCCCTGCTACAGCCAATGGAAATACAAGCTTTACAGGGCGCTGTAAGTGCAGAATTCATTGGTAGCCAGCGCCATGAAATTGGCCACTGGTTACAAGCCAAAATTGATTTGTATTGTACATGACTGGTACCCTGCTACTTTCTGCTTGGGAGATGATTTTGTCAAGTGAGATCTCCTATTTAACAGCTTTGTGATAACTGGCCTGTTAAAAGACCATGAAACGCGGTAATAATCAGTAAATATCTCAGACCTAATGTTCATATTTATCACAAGCTATTGTACAAAGTAACATATCACCTTTGCAACCAAAAATCATTGGAATTGTATTTTGAAGTTCAGTGGCTTTTGTAGTCTATGATGCAAAAATTTTGTATTATACACTATTATGTTTTACACAATAAGTTTAAGCATGGAGGAAGGAAGTATTTTCCTCCATGGTTTAAGTATGCAGTTCATTCCTAATACATATTCTATTAAGGTTTTGGTTGACCTTTGTAGGCAATCAAATGTTGAGCTTCGTAACAGGTTCGTGCACGCTCAGTGATAATCGGACTTAATGGACTATAGATCTAGGTCACAGATGGATTATTATGAGGTACCACATACCCAGCATCACTCCACCCATAATCTCCATCCCAAAAAAATGATATACCTTTGGAACATTAATTAATTAGTGTTCACAAAACCAACCAATATTACAAAGAGCACTGTTTGTTACAGGACTGCTTAACGGTTTATAAATCATTGACTCAATCTCAAAAAAAATTCAGACAATGTTAGAGACATTGAGAAAAAACAATTGTATTTGCCATCTGTTTTAAATATCTCACATTATTTATGAACATAGTATTTATATAAGCTATGTGAAGAAGCAAATGTTCTTTAAAATATTAAAATATGAAGCTTTTAAAGCAAATTAAGTATTTTGTAATATTTGTATTATTTGGGTTTTTTTTTGTTTTTTCAATTTTGGGATGAACAAAGACAAATTGACTACAGCGGGATTTGAACCTACGACCCCCAGATTAATGTGCCAGCACTCTATAAACTGATCTATTTAGCCCTCATGGCGGTCTCCCAATTTTGTCAATATCTTTGTTTAAGAGTGCCAGTCAGAAGCCATTCAACCTTAAACAGCCGTCTCGCCAGGGATCACACCAAGCAGACAATACAACATGGGAAGCGGCAGTACAGGGCTCAGCCTAAGAGGATGCAATTTTTTATTTCAAATATTGAGTAATAAACCAAAAGGGAAAATGAGTGGTAAATTTTAATTCAATTTTGGGGTGAACAAAGAAAAATTGACAAGAACATGATCTGAACCTGTGACCTCTGGATTAACCCGCTCAAAATTGAATTAAAAGGAGTGCACTGTACAGCAGGGATTCACTGTATGTACATCGAGGGTGATGATCCCAACTGCTTGCTTTAAAATGACTTATTTCCTTGCTTATTTCCCATTCTCCCCGCTGAAACAAGATCAGTTGTGTTATTCTCGTGTTATATTTGTGTTGTTCAACTTTCAATTGTTTACCCTTTTTGCTAATTATTTTGTTCCACACTTAACCAATTTAGGGCTTTTCAAAGCCTCACAAAGATACTTAAAAAATGAATCCTGAAGGTAAAGACCCAGTGATGGCTCAATCAATCCTGTAGCATACTGACAAGTCAGTTTATTTAGGTCAGCAAAGATATATAGTGGCTCAATACCGTTTCTGTAAATGAGTAAACAATTGTCAGGATGCATTTCAGTTTATGTAAATTGTGAAATTTCAGTGAGGTTACCTTTCCAAATCTTCAACCAAAAGACTTCATAAATAACCGTTTCTTTTCAAAATGGATAAAATCATCAGCTACATGTAATTATTATATTGATATGCCATGAGCAACTGTACTGTACCAAATTATTAATAAGACAGATCACATGACAGTGAGCAAAACAAAAAGACCTTCAAGCAAACACCATGCAGACAATAACTCCCCCAACAAACACAACATCCTATACTTGCCTTAAAACATCTTATTTAATATATATCTAACTCTTAAAAAACAGAAGCCAACACTTATTATATTCTTCCTTCAAAAGAATAACCCAAGGCCAAACAAAATAACATGTGTTTCTGGTTACCTAACCCTTCCTAGAACTCACACCGACTACATTATTTTATTGACAATACAGATAAAATACAATAAAATGAACCCAACCCGGGATTTAAATTTGTATATGATAATTTTCCAACTTGCAAAAGGTGGGGTTTTGTTTTCATTTTGAAGGGTAGAATAAAATTGGCTTTGTTTCACAGCGTCGTTCATGTGTGCATGTGTTAGAGTGGGTGATGTAATGCAAGCCTTTCCTCTAGCTACAACCCTATGTGGTGTGCATTCTATGGATGCTGGAAAGCAGTCACATGTATACAAGGTTTGGAATGCACAGTCTCCAGTCTGTGCTGTCAAATCTCAATATAGACTGTGCAAGTCTCGCGCATATCAAAAACAAGAAGAAAACTTGAAAACTATATTTTTCTAGGAGATTAAATCTTCTTTTTAAATTATATTTATACAAAACTCTTGAAAATAAAAAAATACCCATACCAAGTTATTATAAATAAATTTACAATTTTTGTATAAAACAAATAATTTGTTCAAATTAACATTCAACAAAATTAAAACTTGGGACGAGGATGCTTACTGTAAGAAACCCCATTTGCCAATCACAACCGAATGTGTGTGTCTATCACATAGGTTTAATGACAACATGACCGCCAGTTGGGCAGCATTCTTAATTTTTTACAAGTAACCGGAAACGGAGGTCATGTCTTATTCTCAGGTTTTCTTTGTAATTTTGTGAATTGGTTTTACTTTCACATTGTTTATCACTTAGTATTACATTCCCAACATCGTATATAATTTTCATGGCCATAAACTACGTTAAACTAAAAAACTGAGGTAACAAAATCCCATCCACGTAAAATTCCATATCATTGGGACCACAATGGTCCCGGAAGTTTGAATATGCGCGAGACTTGCACAGTATATTGCACTGTTAAATTGTGAGAGATTCTTAGTGGTCAGGTCAAGTGAAGTCACAGCAACAACTAGCCCTATGTATAACCCTTCATATGTGCTGTACACAGACACAGATTCCTGTTTATGAGGGTCTGTTTACGGGCAGACAATTTTCAGAGCTGCATAATTCAAATCTTACCTAGGTAAGAAGCTAGTTATCTCACCAGATTAACATTCAATGGTTGCATACATTTTTGGGCAGTTGGTTTTGGACGTCAGATATTCCTAATAAATCTGTCATTTTCATGAAATAATTCATCTCTCAACATTAAACATTTCTGCAGATTTTAAACACAGTTCATCATGCAAACCTGTTACTTGTGTGTTGCGTTACATATGAAGTGTGAACCTGAGAACAAAAGAAGTCCATACAATGTAGGGACTTGAAAAACTATGTGGCCCTACACACGTCCACACAGTGTGTTTGTTTTTGTTTTCTAAAGTGCACAGAACAAAGGAATGTCCACAGAGTGTGTGCAACACAGAGCTGTGTGTGTTTGCATGTTTAATTTTTCATATGAAGTGTGGACCTGGGAACAAAAGAAGTCCATATAATGTAGGGACTTGAAACACTATGTGGCCTTACACTTGTCCGCAAAGTGTTTTTCTTTTTCAAAGCAATGTCCACAAAGTGTATGCAACACAGAGCTGTGTGTGTTTGCGCGGGCACCGATAATGCATACCACAGTAGGCACTCAATTCAAATGAACGTCACGTGACATACGGGCGTACTTCCAAGACAGGCATGTTTGAAAACAAAGAAAACGGAAGCTTTTTAACATTGAGAGCTGAATTATTTCACAAAAACTACAAATTTATGAGGAAGTATTTCCACGAAAGTGAAAGGCCTCAACGGCCAGGAAACAACTTACTCTTTAGAGTGTGTCACAAGCTGGGCTGCACACCTTTATAGAGTTCATCTTGAGGTTACTTACTTACACCAAGTAAATGAGAAAAGATTCAATTGCACTGCAAAGTAATGCATATCTAACTGTTCTCTCCAAGAAAGTTGTACATGTCTGTACTTGACGACATGCCTACCACTTGTTTCAATTTGACAGTGATTCCTTGTTAATTTGTGGGGGGAGGGAATTAATCAGTAAAGTTTGGGTTGTGTTTATTTAGACATACCATAATTATAGCTATTTGTTAAATGTTCTTTATTTCAAAGTATGCATAAGTCAACGGGCCTCACTGACTACTTCTCCATCATGGCTTGCACAAGAATGTTCACTCTCATCTGTTGTCATGGAAATACTACCATTGTTATTGCACTCACTGGAATTCCAGGCATCTGTCTGTTCAGACTGCTTGTCTGAGTCACTGGTACTACTCGTTGGGGAGCCTACTCCCCCTACGTTACTGTACATGTTCTCCAGCTCCAGGTTCCTCGGCTGGTTCTTGTCATTGTCCAAATATGTTTCTCGGGATTCGTCAATGTGTTTGACTGTTGGTGCAGAGTGCTCTTCATCTTTACCATAATAATCATCATTAATCTTCAAGTCCTCTTGCTCTTCCATCCCTTGTGCGAATTTCAGAGTTCCTTTGAGAATGTCTTTGACCTGTCAAGAAATTGTACAATCAAATATCTTATATTCTTTCTGAACCTCACTATCATCCTACTATTCCCTGAAAAGGTTATCTCTGTTCAAACATTTGAATCTTGTTTTTGCATCCTGCAAAATTATTTTGTCTGAAGTGCCCCCATTGATTACAAAACAATAAAAGTATGTCATCAAATTTGAAACTCCTAAGATCGCCATCAGGAGACTTTTGGAGATTCAAATTTCTGTGGTGTCCGTTTGTGAATGTCACCTCGCTATTAACATGAATGGATTCGACAATCCTGATGAAAATACTAACAATTTGACACTGTCTTCAACTGAAACTTTCACAGGTGACTTTGTTTGATAATTTGGTATTGATAATTTGGCTTAAAAAAACAAACTTGACAAAAACCAAACTATGACCCTACCATGCAACCTGTGTAAATTTGTACATTTCATCTACAATTTCCAGCTTTTCATTTCCTAATTCCATTTCCGGTGACTTTAACTGATAAGCCCTAATCAACAAGGTTACCTGTTTGAGACCAGCAACAGCCAGAAGTAATTCATCTTCTTGAGTGAGTTTTAGTTTGACCATCTCATCTTGTACTTGCACTGCAAACAGAAGTTTAACACTTGGTTATGTCATCTTTTATTGTTATATTTAGCCTTTCATCCCAAACTCAATAGTCAGAATCTAAAATCACTCTTCATAGTCTTTTCTGTAAAAAAAAAGGATTGTGCTGAAAAGATTCTTTTTTTTGCCCTTTAATGGAGTAATTTGGCAGTCAAATTATTCAGCTATAAAGCACATAAGGCTGTAGGTTTTAGCTATTGTCTTTTCATTCCGAAAAATCCACTGGTGTAGGATTAAATCAAACTTGACAATATGAACTTTCATTCATAATAAGCAAAATATACAATACAAGCTCTGGAAACATACATAATCAACTGGTCTGAAAAACAAGGGTTCATGATCCACTGTTCAGCGAAACAAACCTATCTGGAATATCATATAATACAGCAATTAAGACGGGGCAAATGCAATAGCACACAGCACTACTGACGCCACTTTTGCTCGAACTACCTGAATGTCAGACAAACTTCCTCCGTTGACGCAATCACCGAACAGTAGTACAGTACACGCAAGTAAACATGTACGGGCGTGTATGTTAGTGAAATTTGACACGTTGTATCAGCTCTCGATACTGAGCTTCTATTTTGCGCATTAGTGCCGAGTGCTATTAAAAACAACTGCACACTATTTAATCATAACTTACATATCAAGTCACATTTCCTGCATTTACAAGTATGAATGGGCATCAACTACCTCTTACAGGTGGAACCCTGTAGTACATGGAAATACTACTTGAACACTGTGCAGCCATTCATTCAATACATCATCACATGACCAGAACAAAGTCGCAAAGTCAAATAGTCTGGCTCCTTACAATTTAGAAACCATGAAGTGAACTTACTGAGGTGGGCTTCCATCTTGGTTGCACAATATCTACACATATTCTGTAGGTCGTTCATCTTGCCTTGTAAAACTGCTACCTGCTGGTAAAGGTCCGTCTCAAGCTGTCAATGCACAAATGAAAACTCATTTTGAAAAAGGCTGTATCCGAATCGACGGCTACAGCTACGGCTACGACTGTTGCTAAGGCTGTTGCCAAGTACGTCATAAACTTCAAAACATGATGATGTGGCGATCCAGCTGTAGCTGTAGCCGCCAATTCGGACAGGGCCTAATAAATAAACAGTGAAGTGTAATAGCTCAAGACAGTTAGCTCAATAAGCCATTTGCGAGTTAGAATTGAATTATGTCTGGTACAATGCCATGTTTGACCACAAGTGAATGCTCAGTTGGAATTCCTCAGACTACATCCAGTGTTGCTATGTCACATGGTTAGGGACAAGCTTTTTCTTAGTTATACAAGATACAACAAACACCCCTTCACAATTCTCAATGAAATGTGTGACAAGGATACCACTCTTTGCTGATCTGGAAAAAGGAACAGCATTAAGGGAGGAATGCAATGTTTTTAAAAAGGTTTTCCGGGGTTATCCAGGTTACTTGAGTTACGGCTTGTTTAATTCTGCATTGCTCCATAACTGTCAATTTTAGGCAATGATAACCAACGATAAACGTGGCCAATACTTAATTGGGAAACCATAATAACAATAACAACAGATGAACCAGAAGAATTCCAGATTGGCAACCAAGAACAGGGAAGAGGAAACGAGGCAGACAGAAAAAGAGATGGAGAGATGACATCACATCCTACCTAGGTACAACATGGATAAGACAAGCACAAGACAGAGAAAAATGGCGAGCACATGAAGAGGGCTACATCCGATACTGGATGAACACGGCATAGGCAAGGCAAGGCAAGTAACAAGTTTAGCACAGAGTCTCCACCCTATCACATTCTCCCTTACCTCTCTCTGCTGGTTCTTCTTTCCCCCACCTCTGGATTTAGAAAAAAGCCCGCCCTGGTTCTCCCTACGCTGTACGCCTCCACTCATCCCTATCAAGGCATCTGAGCTGAATGACTGCATGCTGGTGTCTTGTGTTGGTGTTGCTGCTTTAACCTTTAGAGGTCTTGACTTGACCTCTGATACCAAGTCTGCTGATGCAGCCAGAGGATGAGACGGTGCGTTCAAGTTGGATGAATCTATGTCAACTTAGCAAATGAAGAAATATCAAGTTATAAACCACCAGGGAAAGAAATCAATAATTGATGGAATTGAAACTACAACTAAAAAATCACAAGAGATCCTTTTCAGACAGGCACCCTGAAAAAAGGGGGATAGCCATTGAGTGCGTTCAATTGAACTGAACGTATGCTTGAACAAGAGTGATGCTGAAAGTGTTATATGCAAATGGTCAAATTCACTTGGAACACTTGCACCCCATGCCCCCATCTCACAAAACACTTTTTAGGCAAGTAGTACAGTCTCTCAACATTGATACTGAGGCACAGGAGTATACCAATCCATTAAGAAGCATTCTATTAATTCTGACTGTCCTTGTAGCTGTTCAGAGAAGACATGTTTCACTCTATACTTGCATTGAACAAAAACTCACCACACATAAACTTACACATAATTTCTAACAAAAAAATCTTCAAACAGGTAGGTTCAGGAAAAGACTGGCACTTATACACTCAACCAATGCCCTTGGATGATGGCTGCCCTACACTAACACATATATATCAATGGGAAGAACCTTACCATCAAGAGACCTCGTCTTCTCAATCTTTCCCCCATAAGTCTGCTGTCTGCCCTTAGTAGTAATCCTCTTCAGACTGTTCAGACCAGATGTCATAACAGACGAGGTTTTGTTTCTGAAGTTAGCTGCAGAGGCTGACGAGTTGATGGAACTCCCTTGTACCACAGCTCCATTGGAGTATGACCTGCGTGCGGGTCTGGAACTGGATGGAATAACTACTCCTGCGTCGCTCTGCTGCAGGATCTGGAACTGATAATTGGCTGGGCGAGGATACTTCTACAAGATACAAAACCAGCAGTTTATTAGAACAAATTGATGAGGTAAATGTATATAATAATGCAAAAGGCAAACCTCATTTGATTAAGAAGTCAAGATTTCCTTACTAAACACTTTCTGACACTGATTTGTCTTTGGTTCCTTTCCCTTTTGTTTTCTTGTTTCATTATTACATTAAAGCACCTTTGGTGGATATGTGCACTTTATAAGTCTTCGTTATTATGATTATTAT
>JAJGQC010000749.1:60000-68748 GCA_021014325.1 Plazaster borealis | reverse complement strand
AGTTAGGGTTAGGGTTAGGGTTGGAGTTAGGTGCCCATAGAGTTAGGGTTTGAGTTAGTAGGTTCAGGTTATTGGGGTTCAGATTAGGTTAGGGTTTGGGTTGGGGTTAGGGTTAGGGTTAGGGTTAGGGTTAGGGTTAGGGTTAGGGTTAGGGCTGGGCTGGGGCTGGGGCTGGGGACTGGGGCTGGGGGCTGGGGCTGGGGCTGAGGTTGGGGTTAGGGTTAGGGTTAGGGTTGGGGTTGGGTTAGGGTTTAGGGTTAGGGTTAGGGTTAGGGTTGGGGTGGGGTTAGGGTTAAGGTTAGGGTTGGGGTTGGGAGTTAGGGTTAGGGTTAGGCTAGGTTAGGGTTAGGGTTGGTTAGGGTTGGGATTTGGGGTGCCATAGAGTTAGGCTGGGGTTAGGGTTGGCTAGGTTAGGAGTTAGGGTTAGGGTTAGGGTTAGGGTTAGGGTTAGGGGTTAGGGTTAGGTTGAGGTTATGGGTTAGGGTTGGGGTTGAGGTTAGGGTTAGGGTTAGGGTTAGGGTTAGGGTTGAGTTAGAGGTTAGGGTTGGAGTTGGTTAGGGTTGGCAGTTAGGAGTTGAGGTTACGGTGAGAGTGAGGTGAGGGGTGAGGGTGAGGTGGCGTGAGGGTGAGGGTGAGGGTGAGGGTGAGGGGCAGGGTTAGGGTTAGGGTGAGGGTGAGGGTGAGCGGTTAGGGGTAGGGTTAATTAGGTGGCAGCCATAGACATCCACATATTTTTCTCTTTGATACGGACTGTTAGAAATCTAAAATTGACAACTGAAGACGGCAGATTTTAGTTAGCATACTGTCTTGTTGAAAACACCGGTTCTCGTCTGATCTCCGGTTACTGGCAGTACCGCTCTGGCCCGGGCCAATACTTGGGCAGGGGCACCTCCCTGGGAAATAACGGCCAGTGCCGTAGACATTCTCATCTTTTGTTTTCTTTGGATGCGACTGGAAAGAAATCTAAAATTGACACTCGAAGACCGCATATTGAGTTAGTGAGGCATATTGTCACGGTCATACTACATTTGAAACACCGGTTCCTCGTCAGATCACCGGTTAAGTTGAGCCGTCTGGCCCATTCAGTACTTGGACGGGAGACCTCCTGGAATAACATCCACATATTTTTGTTTTCTTGATAAGACTGTTAGAATACTAAAATTGACACTGAAGACCAGTATATTGAGTTAGCATGTGTGTCTACTGGTCATACCATCGTTGAAAACACCGGTTCTCGTTTGTTCACCGGTTAAGCAGCGTCTGTCCCGCTCCAGTACTTGAACGTGGAGACCTCTGGGGAATAACGGGTGCCGTAGACATTCCCATCTTTTGTTTTCTTGATCCGAGAGTTAGAAATCTAAAATTGACACTGAAGACCGCATATTGAGTAAGCATACCACGTTGGAAAACTTACCGGTTCTCGCTTTGATCACCGGTTAAGCAGCGTCTGGCCCGGGCCAGTACTTGGACGGGAGACCTCCTGGGAATAACGGGTGCCGTAGACATCCACATATTTTTTATCTTCTTGATACGACTGTTAGAAATCTAAAAATTGACACTGAAAACCGCATATTGAGTTAACATATTGTCTATGGTCATACTAAATTTGGAAAACACCGGTTCCTCGTCCACAGTCACCTGCTAAGCAGCGCGTCTGGGTTAGGTTAGGTTAGGTTAGGGTTAGGGTTAGGTTAGGTGCCATAGAGTTAGGGTTAGGGTTAGGGTTAGGTTAGGGTTAGGGTTAGGAGTTAGGTTAGGTTAGGGTGGGGTTAGGGTTAGGGGTTAGGGTTAAGTTAGGTTAGGAGGTTAGGTGCCATAGGGTTAGGTTAGGTGCCATAGAGTTAGGTTAGGAGTTAGGGGTTAGGGTGAGTGGTGAGGTGAGGTGAGGTGAGGTGAGGGTGAGGGTGAGGGTGAGGGTGAGGAAGTGGTGAGGTGAGGGTGAGGGTGAGGGTGAGGGTGAGCGTGAGGGTGAGGGCAAGGCGTGAGGGTGAGGTGAGGTGAGGGTGAGGGTGAGGGGTGAGGGTGGAGCGTGAGGGTGAGGGGTGAGGGTTAGGGTTGAGGTTAGGGTTAGGTGCCATAGACATCCCCTCATATTTTTTTCTTCGTGATACCGACTGTTAGAAATCTAAGAGTGACACTGAAGACCGCATATTGAGTTAACATTGCTCACGGTCATACTACCACGTTAGAAACACCTGTTCGTCTGATCACAGCGGTTAAACAGCGCCTGGCCCGCTCAGTACTTGGACGTGGAGACCTCCTGGGAATAACGGGTGCCGTAGACATTCCCATCTTTTGTTTTCTTGATACGAGAGTTAGAAATCTAAAATTGACACTGAAGACCGCATATTGAGTAAGCATATTGTCTACGGTCATACTACGTTGAAAACACCGGTTCTCGCTTTTGATCACCGAAGTTAAGCAGCGTCTGGCCTGCCTATCAGTACTTGGACAGGAGACCTCCCTGGGAATAACGGGTGCCGTAGACATTCTCATCTTTTGTTTTCTTTATACGACTGTTAGAAATCTAAAATTGACACTGAAGACCGCATATTGAGTTAGCATATTGTCTACGGTCATACTACACGTTGAAAACACCGGTTCTTAGCTGATCACCGGTCTAAGCTTGGCGCTCTGGCCCGCTTCTCAGTACTTGGACGGGGAGACCTTGAGGAATAACGGGTGCTGTAGACATTCCCATCTTTTTGTTTTCTTGATACGAGAGTTAGAAATCTAAAATTGACACTGAAGACCGCATATTGAGTAAGCATAGTATTGTCTACAGTCATACCATGTTGAAAACACCGGTTCTCGTTGATCACCGAAGTTAAGCAGCGTCTGGCCTGCTCAGTACTTGAACAGGGAGACCTCCTGGGAATAACGAGTGCCGTAGACATTCTCATCTTTTTGTTTTCTTTGATACGAATGCATCAGCTCTGTAAAAGTTAGAAATCTAAAATTGACACACTGAAGACCGCATATTGAGTTGGCATATTGTCTACGGTCATACTAAGTTGAAAACACCGGTTTCTCGTCTGATCACCGAAGTTAAGCAGCGTCTGGCCCGCTCAGTACTTGGACGGGAGACCTCCTGGGAATAACATCCACATATTTTTGTTTTCTTGATACAACTGTTAGAATACTAAAAATTGACACTGAAGACCGTGATATTGAGTTAGCATATTGTCTACGGTCATACCATCGTTGTCAAAGACAATCGGTTCTCGCTTGATCACCGGGATTAAGCAGCGCCTGTCCAGCTCAGTACTTAGACGGAGACCTCCTGGGAATAACGTGGGTGCCGTAGAGGACATTCTTATCTTTTGTTTTCTTGATACGACTGTTAGAAATCTAAAATTGACACTGAAGACCTGCATATTGAGTAAGCATATTGTCTACGGTCATACCACGTTGAAAACACCTGTTCTCGCTTGATCACCGGTTACAGCGCTCTGGCCCACTCAGTACTTGGGCGGGAGACCTCCTGGGAATAACGGTGCCGTAGACATCCTCATATTTTTTTCTTCTTGATACGACTGTTAGAAATCTAAAATTGACACTGAAAACCGTATTGAGTTAACATATTGTCTACGGTCATACTATGTTGAAAACACCGGTTCTCGTCTGATCACCGGTTATCGCAGCGCCTGGCCCGCTCAGTACTTGGGTGACGGGAGACCTCTCTGGGAATAACGGGTGCCGTAGACATTCCCATCTTTTGTTTTCTTGATACGAGAGTTAGAAATCTAAACATTGACACTGACGAATCGCATATTGAGTAAGCATATTGTCTACGGTCATACTACGTTGAAAACACCGGTTCCCTCGTTTGATCACCGATGTTAAGCAGCGCCTGACCTGCTCAGTACTTGGGCGTGAGACCTCCTGGGAATAACGGGTGCCGTGGAGCATTCTTATCTTTTTGTTTTCTTGATAAACTGTTAGAAATCTAAAATTGACACTGAAGACCGCATATTGAGTAAGCATGTCTACGGTCATACCATGTTGAAAACACCGGTTCTCGTTTGATCACCGAGAAGTTAAGAATCTGGCCCGCTCAGTACTTGAACGGGAGACCTCCTGGGAATAACGGGTGCCGTAGACATTTCTCATCTTTGTTTTTCTTGATCGACAGTTAGAAATCTAAAATTGACAATGAAGACCGTATAATGAGTTAGCATATTGTCTACGGTCATACTACGTTGAAAACACCGGTTCTCGTCTGATCACCGAAGTTAAGCAGCGTCTGGCCCGCTCAGTACTTGGACGGGAGACCTCCTGGGAATAACGGGTGCCGTAGACATTCCCATCTTTTGTTTTCTTGATACGAGAGTTAGAAATCTAAAATTGACACTGAAGACCGCATATTGAGTAAGCATATTGTCTACGGTCATACCATGTTAGAAAACACGGTTCTCGTTTGTTCACCGAGTTAGCAGCGTCTGTCCCGCTCAGTACTTGACGGAGACCTCCTGGGAATAACGGGTGCCGTAGACATTCCCATCTTTTGTTTTCTTGATACGAGTTAGGAAATCTAAAATTGATACTGAAGACCGCATATTGAGTAAGCATATTGTCTACGGTCATACCTCGCATTGAAAACACCGGTTCTCGTTTGATCACCGGTTAAGCAGCGTCTGGCCCGCTCAGTACTTGGACGGAGACCTCCTGGGAATAACGGGTGCCGTAGACATCCACATATTTTTATCTTCTTGATACGACTGTTAGAAATCTAAAATTGACACTGAAAACCGCATATTGAGTTAACATATTGTCTATGGTCTACTACGTTGAAAACACCGGTTCTCGCCTGATCACGAAGTTAAGCAGCGTCTGGGTTAGGTTAGGTGAGGTGAGGGTGAGGGTGAGGGTGAGGGTGAGGGTGAGGGTGAGGGTGAGGTGAGGTGAGGGTAGAGGTGAGGGGTGAGGGTGAGGTGAGGGTGAGGGGTGAGGGTGAGGGTGAGGGTGAGGGTGAGGGTGAGGTGAGGGTGAGCTTGAGGGTGAGGGTGAGGGTGAGGGTGAGGGTGAGGGTTAGGTTAGCGTGAGGGTGAGGGTGGGGGTGACGGTTAGGGGTAGGGTTAGGGTTAGGTGCCATAGACATCCACATATTTTTTTCTTTTGATACGACTGTTAGAAATCTAAAATTGACACTGAAGACGGCAGATTTAGTTAGCATACTGTCTTGTTGAAAACACCGGTTCTCGTCTGATCTTGAAGTTAGCAGCGTCTGGCGCTCAATACTTGGACGGAGACCTCCTGGGAATAACGGGTGCCGTAGACATTCTCATCTTTTGTTTTCTTTGATGCGACTGTTAGAAATTTAAAATTGACACTGAAGACCGCATATTGAGTTAGCATATTGTCTACGGTCATACTACGTTGAAAACACCGGTTCTCGTCTGATCACCGGTTAAAAGCAGCGTCGGCCCACTCAGTACTTGGATGGAGACCTCCTGGGAATAACATCCACATATTTTTGTTTTCTTGATAAGACTGTTAGAATACTAAAATTGACACTGAAGACCGTATATTGAGTTAGCATATTGTTCACGGTCATACCACTTGAAAACACCGGTTCTCGTTTGTTCACCGGTTAAGCAGGCGTCCCGCTCAGTACTTGGACGGAGACCTCCTGGGAATAACAGGTGCCGTAGACATTCCCATCTTTTGTTTTCTTGATACGAGTTAGAAATCTAAAATTGATACTGAAGACCGCATATTGAGTAAGCATATTGTCTACGGTCATACCACGTTGAAAACACCGGTTCTCGTTTGATCACGGGTTAAGCAGCGTCTGGCCCGCTCAGTACTTGGACGGAGACCTCCTGGGAATAACGGTGCCGTGAGACATCCACATATTTTTTATCTTCTTGATACGACTGTTAGAAATCTAAAATTGACACTGAAAACCGCATATTGAGTTAACATATTGTCTATGGTCATACTACGTTGAAAACACCGGTTCTCGTCTGATCACCGAAGTTAAGCAGCGTCTGGGTTAGGGTTAGGGTTAGGGTTAGGTTGGGGTTAGAGGTTAGGGTTAGGTTAGGTTGGGGTTGAGTTGGGGTTAGGGTTAGGGTTAGGTGCCATAGAGTTGTTAGGGTTAGGGTTAGGGTTAGGGGTTAGGGTTAGGGTTAGGGTTGGGGTTGGGGCTGGGGCTGGGGCTGGGGCTGGGGTTGGGGTTGGGGCTGGGGCTGGGGTTGGGGTTGGGAGTTGGGGTTGGGGTTGGGGTTGGGGTTGGGGTTGGGGTTGGGGTTGGGGCTGGGGTCACACTGGGGTTGAGATTTGGGGTTGGGGTTGGGGTTGGGGTTGGGGTTGGGCTGGGGTTGGGGTTGGGCTGGGGTTGGGGTCAGCTGGGGTTGGGTTGGGGCTGGGGCTGGGGTTGGGGTTGGGGCTGGGGCTGGGAGGCTGGGAGCTGGGGCTGGGGCTGGGGCTGGGAGCTGGGGCTGGGGCTGGGGCTGGGGCTGGGGCTGGGTTAGGGGTTAGGCTAGGGTTAGGGTTAGGCTAGGTTAGGGTTAGGTTAGGTTAGGGTTAGGGTTAGGTGCCAGAGTTAGGTTAGGTTAGGTTACAAGTTGGGTTAGGAAGGTTAAGTTAGGGTTGGGTTAGGTTAGGTTAGGGTTAGGATTAGGGTTAGGTTGGGTTAGGGTAGGTTAGGTGCTAAGAGTTAGGTTAGGGTTAAAGATGAGTTAGGGTTAGGTTAGGCCAGGGTTAGGTTAGGTTAGGTTAGGTTAGGTTAGGTTAGGTTAGGGTTAGGGGTTAGGGTTAGGTTACTCAGTACTGGCCCACTCAGTACTTGGACGGGAGACCTCCTGGGAATAACATCCACATTTTTGTTTTCTTGATAAGACTGTTAGAATACTAAAATTGACACTGAAGACCGTATATTGAGTTAGCATATTGTCTACGATCATACCACGTTGGAAAACACGGTTCTCGTTTGTTCACTGAAGTTAAGCAGCGTCTGTCCCGCTCAGTACTTGGACGGGAGACCTCCTGGAATAACGGTGCCGTAGACATTCCCATCTTTTGTTTTCTTGATACGAGAGTTAGAAATCTAAAATTGATACTGAAGACCGCATATTGAGTAAGCATATTGTCTACGGTCATACCACGTTGAAAACACCGGTTCTCGTTTGATCACCGAAGTTCATCATCATCATCATCATCAAGTCGAGCGCCATGTAGAAGCTCGAGCCTGCCCAGTGATTTTGTCCAGATGTTTCGATCCAGCATGCAGGAACGTAGTTTCCTCAGCGCTGACCAAGCCGGTGTCTCGCTTTCAGAGTGTCTGAAGGAAGGACATCTTCTCCCACGAGAAGCCTTTGCCTTGTGTGGGCTCCAGAGGATGGTTGGGCAAGCTACAGAAGCCCGAGTGGCGTACACGAGGTTAAGCAGCGTCTGGCCCGCTCAGTACTTGGACGGAGACCTCCTGGGAATAACAGGTGCCGTAGACATCCACATATTTTTTATCTTCTTGATACGACTGTTAGAAATCTAAAATTGACACTGAAAACGCATATTGAGTTAACATATTGTCTATGGTCATACACGTTGAAAACACCGGTTCTCGCCTGATCACCGAGTTAAGCAGCCTGCTAGGGTTAGGGTTAGGGTAGGTTAGGCTAGGTTAGGCTAGGTTAGGGTTAGGTTAGGATTAGGGTTAGGTGCCATAGAGTTAGGTTAGGTTAGGGGTTAGGGTTAGGTTAGGTTAGGGTTGAGTTAGGGGTTAGGTTAGGGTTGGGGTTAGGGTTAGGTTGGGGTTAGGGTTGGGGTTGGGGTTGGGGTTGGGGTTGGGGTTGGGGTTGGGGTTGGGGTTGGGGTTGGGGTTGGGGTTGGGGTTGGGGTTGGGGTTGGGAGTTGGGGTTGGGGCTGCAAGGCTGGGGCTGGGGCTGGGGCTGGGGTCAGCTGGGGCTGGGGCTGGGCTGGGCTGGGGTTAGGGTTGGGAGTTAGGGGTTAGGAGTTAGGGTTAGGGGTTAGGTTGGGGTTAGGGTTAGGTTAGGAGTTAGGGTTAGGGTTAGGGTTAGGGTTAGAGTTAGGGTTGGGTTAGGTTAGGGGTTAGGGTTAAGGTTAGGGTTAGGTTAGGAGTTAGGCCAGGGTTAGGGTTAGGGTTAGGGTTAGGCCAGGTTAGGTGCCACAGAGTTAGGGTTAGGTGCCATAGAGTTAGGGTTAGGGTTGAGGTTAGGGTTAGGTTAGGGTTAGGAGTTAGGGTTAGGGTTAGGGTTAGAGTTAGGGTTAGGGTTAGGGTTACTCAGTACTGGCCCACTCAGTACTTGGACAGGAGACCTCCTGGGAATAACATCCACATATTTTTGTTTTCTTGATAAGACTGTTAGAATACTAAAATTGACACTGAAGACCGTATATTGAGTTAGCATATTGTCTACGGTCATACCACGTTGAAAACACGGTTCTCGTTTGTTCACGAAGTTAAGCAGCGTCTGTCCCGCTCAGTACTTGGGCGGAGACCTCCTGGGAATAACGGGTGCCGTAGACATTCCCATCTTTTGTTTTCTTGATCGAGTTAGAAATCTAAAATTGATACTGAAGACCGCATATTGAGTAAGCATATTGTCTACGGTCATACCACGTTGAAAACACCGGTTCTCGTTTGATCACCGAAGTTAAGCAGCGTCTGGCCCGCTCAGTACTTGGACGGGAGACCTCCTGGGAATAACGGGTGCCGTAGACATCCACATATTTTTTATCTTCTTGATACGACTGTTAGAAATCTAAAATTGACACTGAAAA
>JAJGQC010000749.1:42500-55000 GCA_021014325.1 Plazaster borealis | reverse complement strand
CTCAGTACTTGGACGGAGACCTCCTGGGAATAACGGGTGCCGTAGACATTCTCATCTTTTGTTTTCTTGATACGACTGTTAGAAATCTAAAATTGACACTGAAGACCGCATATTGAGTTAGCATATTGTCTACGGTCATACTTTGTTGAAAACACCGGTTCTCGTCTGATCACCGAAGTTAAGCAGCGTCTGGCCTGCTCAGTACTTTGACGGGAGACCTCCTGGGAATAACGGGTGCCGTAGACATTCCCATCTTTTGTTTTCTTGATACGAGAGTTAGAAATCTAAAATTGACACTGAAGACCGCATATTGAGTAAGCATATTGTCTACGGTCATACCATGTTGAAAACACCGGTTCTCGTTTGATCACCGAAGTTAAGCAGCGTCTAGCCCGCTCAGTACTTGGACGGGAGACCTCCTGGGAATAACGGGTGCCGTAGACATTCTCACCTTTTTTGTTTTCTTGATACGACTGTTAGAAATCTAAAATTGACACTGAAGACCGCATATTGAGTTAGCATATTGTCTACGGTCATACTACGTTGAAAACACCTGTTCTCATCTGATCACCGAAGTTAAGCAGCGTCTGGCCAGCTCAGTACTTGGACGGGAGACCTCCTGGGTTAGGGTTAGGGTTAGGGTTAGGGGTTAGGGTTAGGGTTAGGGTTAGGGTTAGGGTGCCGTAGACATCCTCATCTTTTGTTTTCTTGATACGACTGTTAGAAATCTAAAATTGACACTGAAGACCGCATATTGAGTTAGCATATTGTCTACGGTCATACTACGTTTAAAACACCGGTTCTCGTCTGATCACTGAAGTTAACCAGCGTCTGGCCCGCTCAGTACTTGGACGGGAGACCTCCTGAAAATAACGGGTGCCGAAGACATTCCCATCTTTTGTTTTCTTGATACGAGAGTTAGAAATCTAAAATTGACACTGAAGACCGCATATTGAGTAAGCATATTGTCTACGGTCATACTACGTTGAAAACACCCGTTCTCGTTTGATCACCGAAGTTAAGCAGCGTCTGGCCTGCTCAATACTTGGACGGGAGACCTCCTGGGAATAACGGGTGCCGTAGACATTCTCATCTTTTGTTTTCTTGATACGACTGTTAGAAATCTAAAATTGACACTGAAGACCGCATATTGAGTTAGCATATTGTCTACGGTCATACTACGTTGAAAACACCGGTTCTCGTCTGATGACCGAAGTTAAGCAGCGTCTGGCCCGCTCAGTACTTGGATGGGAGACCTCCTGGGAATAATGGGTGCCGTAGACATCCTCATATTTTTTTCTTCGTGATACGACTGTTAGAAATCTAAAATTGACACTGAAGACCGCATATTGAGTTAACATATTGTCTACGGTCATACTACGTTGAAAACACCGGTTCTCGTCTGATCACCGAAGTTAAGCAGCGTCTGGCCTGCTCAGTACTTGGACGGGAGACCTCCTGGGAATAACGGGTGCAGTAGACATTCTCATCTTTTGTTTTCTTGATACGAGAGTTAGAAATCTAAAATTGACACTGAAGACCGCATATTGAGTAAGCATATTGTCTACGGTCATACTACGTTGAAAACACCGGTTCTCGTTTGATCACCGAAGTTAAGCAGCGTCTGGCCTGCTCAGTACTTGGACGGGAGACCTCCTGGGAATAACGGGTGCTGTAGACATTCCCATCTTTTGTTTTCTTGATACGAGAGTTAGAAATCTAAAATTGACACTGAAGACCGCATATTGAGTAAGCATATTGTCTACAGTCATACCATGTTGAAAACACCGGTTCTCGTTTGATCACCGAAGTTAAGCAGCGTCTGGCCTGCTCAGTACTTGAACGGGAGACCTCCTGGGAATAACGGGTGCCGTAGACATTCTCATCTTTTGTTTTCTTGATACGACTGTTAGAAATCTAAAATTGACACTGAAGACCGCATATTGAGTTAGCATATTGTCTACGGTCATACTACGTTGAAAACACCGGTTCTCGTCTGATCACCGAAGTTAAGCAGCGTCTGGCCCGCTCAGTACTTGGACGGGAGACCTCCTGGGAATAACATCCACATATTTTTGTTTTCTTGATACGACTGTTAGAATACTAAAATTGACACTGAAGACCGTATATTGAGTTAGCATATTGTCTACGGTCATACCACGTTGAAAACACCGGTTCTCGTTTGATCACCGAAGTTAAGCAGCGTCTGTCCAGCTCAGTACTTAGACGGGAGACCTCCTGGGAATAACGGGTGCCGTAGACATTCTTATCTTTTGTTTTCTTGATACGACTGTTAGAAATCTAAAATTGACACTGAAGACCGCATATTGAGTAAGCATATTGTCTACGGTCATACCACGTTGAAAACACCTGTTCTCGTTTGATCACCGAAGTTAAGCAGCGTCTGGCCCACTCAGTACTTGGACGGGAGACCTCCTGGGAATAACGGGTGCCGTAGACATCCTCATATTTTTTTCTTCTTGATACGACTGTTAGAAATCTAAAATTGACACTGAAAACCGCATATTGAGTTAACATGTTGTCTACGGTCATACTACGTTGAAAACACCGGTTCTCGTCTGATCACCGAAGTTAAGCAGCGTCTGGCCCGCTCAGTACTTGGACGGGAGACCTCCTGGGAATAACGGGTGCCGTAGACATTCCCATCTTTTGTTTTCTTGATACGAGAGTTAGAAATCTAAAATTGACACTGAAGACCGCATATTGAGTAAGCATATTGTCTACGGTCATACTACGTTGAAAACACCGGTTCTCGTTTGATCACCGAAGTTAAGCAGCGTCTGACCTGCTCAGTACTTGGACGAGAGACCTCCTGGGAATAACGGGTGCCGTAGACATTCTTATCTTTTGTTTTCTTGATACGACTGTTAGAAATCTAAAATTGACACTGAAGACCGCATATTGAGTAAGCATATTGTCTACGGTCATACCATGTTGAAAACACCGGTTCTCGTTTGATCACCGAAGTTAAGGAGCGTCTGGCCCGCTCAGTACTTGAACGGGAGACCTCCTGGGAATAACGGGTGCCGTAGACATTCTCATCTTTTGTTTTCTTGATACGACTGTTAGAAATCTAAAATTGACAATGAAGACCGCATATTGAGTTAGCATATTGTCTACGGTCATACTACGTTGAAAACACCGGTTCTCGTCTGATCACCGAAGTTAAGCAGCGTCTGGCCCGCTCAGTACTTGGACGGGAGACCTCCTGGGAATAACGGGTGCCGTAGACATTCCCATCTTTTGTTTTCTTGATACGAGAGTTAGAAATCTAAAATTGACACTGAAGACCGCATATTGAGTAAGCATATTGTCTACGGTCATACCATGTTGAAAACACCGGTTCTCGTTTGATCACCGAAGTTAAGCAGCGTCTGGCCCGCTCAGTACTTGGACGGGAGACCTCCTGGGAGTAACGGGTGCCGTAGACATTCTCATCTTTTGTTTTCTTGATGCGACTGTTAGAAATCTAAAATTGACACTGAAAACCGCATATTGAGTTAACATATTGTCTACGGTCATACTACGTTGAAAACACCGGTTCTCGTTTGATCACCGAAGTTAAGCAGCGTCTGACCTGCTCAGTACTTGGACGAGAGACCTCCTGGGAATAACGGGTGCCGTAGACATTCTTATCTTTTGTTTTCTTGATACGACTGTTAGAAATCTAAAATTGACACTGAAAACCGCATATTGAGTTAACATATTGTCTACGGTCATACTACGTTGAAAACACCGGTTCTCGTCTAATCACCGAAGTTAAGCAGCGTCTGACCTGCTCAGTACTTGGACGAGAGACCTCCTGGGAATAACGGGTGCCGTAGACATTCTTATCTTTTGTTTTCTTGATACGACTGTTAGAAATCTAAAATTGACACTGAAGACCGCATATTGAGTAAGCATATTGTCTACGGTCATACCATGTTGAAAACACCGGTTCTCGTTTGATCACCGAAGTTAAGGAGCGTCTGGCCCGCTCAGTACTTGAACGGGAGACCTCCTGGGAATAACGGGTGCCGTACACATCCTCATATTTTTTTCTTCTTGATACGACTGTTAGAAATCTAAAATTGACACTGAAAACCGCATATTGAGTTAACATATTGTCTACGGTCATACTACGTTGAAAACACTGGTTCTCGTCTGATCACCGAAGTTAAGCAGCGTCTGGCCCGCTCAGTACTTGGACGGGAGACCTCTTGGGAATAACGGGTGCCGTAGACATTCCCATCTTTTGTTTTCTTGATACGAGAGTTAGAAATCTAAAATTGACACTGAAGACCGCATATTGAGTAAGCATATTGTCTACGGTCATACTACGTTGAAAACACCGGTTCTCGTTTGATCACCGAAGTTAAGCAGCGTCTGACCTGCTCAGTACTTGGACGAGAGACCTCCTGGGAATAACGGGTGCCGTAGACATTCCCATCTTTTGTTTTCTTGATACGAGAGTTAGAAATCTAAAATTGACACTGAAGACCGCATATTGAGTAAGCATATTGTCTACGGTCATACCATGTTGAAAACACCGGTTCTCGTTTGATCACCGAAGTTAAGCAGCGTCTGGCCCGCTCAGTACTTGGACGGGAGACCTCCTGGGAGTAACGGGTGCCGTAGACATTCTCATCTTTTGTTTTCTTGATGCGACTGTTAGAAATCTAAAATTGACACTGAAAACCGCATATTGAGTTAACATATTGTCTACGGTCATACTACGTTGAAAACACCGGTTCTCGTCTGATCACCGAAGTTAAGCAGCGTCTGGCCCACTCAGTACTTGGACGGGAGACCTCCTGGGAATAACGGGTGCCATAGACATTCTCATCTTTTGTTTTCTTGATACGACTGTTAGAAATCTAAAATTGACACTGAAGACCGCATATTGAGTTAGCATATTGTCTACGGTCATACTATGTTGAAAACACCGGTTCTCGTCTGATCACCGAAGTTAAGCAGCGTCTGGCCTGCTCAGTACTTGGACGGGAGACCTCCTGGGAATAACGTGTGCCGTAGACATTCTCATCTTTTGTTTTCTTGATACGACTGTTAGAAATCTAAAATTGACACTGAAGACCGCATATTGAGTTAGCATATTGTCTACGGTCATACTACGTTGAAAACACCGGTTCTCGTCTGATCACCGAAGTTAAGCAGCGTCTGGCCTGCTCAGTACTTGGACGGGAGACCTCCTGGGAATAACAGGTGCCGTAGACATCCACGTACTTTTTTCTTCTTGATACGACTGTTAGAAATCTAAAATTGACACTGAAGACCGCATATTGAGTAAGCATATTGTCTACGGTCATACCACGTTGAAAACACCGGTTCTCGTTTGATCACCGAAGTTAAGCAACGTCTGGCCCGCTCAGTACTTGGACGGGAGACCTCCTGGGAATAACGGGTGCCGTAGACATCCTCATATTTTTTTCTTCTTGATACGACTGTTAGAAATCTAAAATTGACACTGAAAACCGCATATTGAGTTAACATATTGTCACGGTCATACTACGTTGAAAACACCGGTTCTCGTCTGATCACCGAAGTTAAGCAGCGTCTGGCCCGCTCAGTACTTGGACGGGAGACCTCCTGGGAATAACGGGTGCCGTAGACATTCCCATCTTTTGTTTTCTTGATACAAGAGTTAGAAATCTAAAATTGACACTGAAGACCGCATATTGAGTAAGCATATTGTCTACGGTCATACTACGTTGAAAACACTGGTTCTCGTTTGATCACCGAAGTTAAGCAGCGTCTGGCCTGTTCAGTACTTGGACGGGAGACCTCCTGGGAATAACGGGTGCCGTAGACATCCACATATTTTTTTCTTCTTGATACGACTGTTAGAAATCTAAAATTGACACTGAAAACCGCATATTGAGTTAACATATTGTCTATGGTCATACTACGTTGAAAACACCGGTTCTCGTCTGATCACCGAAGTTAAGCAGCGTCTGGGTTAGGGTTAGGGTTAGGGTTAGGGTTAGGGTTAGGGTTAGGGTTAGGGTTAGGGTTAGGGTTAGGGTTAGGGTTAGGGTTAGGGTTAGGGTTAGGTGCCATAGAGTTAGGGTTAGGGTTAGGGTTAGGATTAGGGTTAGGGTTAGGGTTAGGTGCCATAGAGTTAGGGTTAGGGTTAGGGTTAGGGATAGGGTTAGGGTTAGAGTTAGGGTTAGGGTTAGGGTTAGGGTTAGGGTTAGGGTTAGGGTTAGGGTTAGGGTTAGGGTTAGGGTTAGGGTTAGGTGCCATAGAGTTAGGGTTTGGGTTAGGGCTAAGGTTCGGGTTAGGGTTAGGGTTAGGGTTAGGGTTTGGGTTAGGGTTAGGGTTAGGGTTAGGGTTAGGGTTAGGGTTAGGGCTAGGGCTAGGGCTAGGGCTGGGGCTGGGGCTGGGGCTGGGGCTGGGGCTGGGGTTAGGGGTTAGGGTTAGGGTTAGGGTTAGGGTTAGGGTTAGGGTTAGGGTTAGGGTTAGGGTTAGGGTTAGGGTTAGGGTTAGGGTTAAGGTTAGGGTTAGGGTTAGGGTTAGGGTTAGGGTTAGGGTTAGGGTTAGGGTTAGGGTTAGGGTTAGGGTTAGGTGCCATAGAGTTAGGGTTAGGGTTAGGGTTAGGGTTAGGGTTAGGGTTAGGGTTAGGGTTAGGGTTAGGGTTAGGGTTAGGGTTAGGGTTAGGGTTAGGGTTAGGGTTAGGGTTAGGGTTAGGGTTAGGGTTAGGGTTAGGGTTAGGGTTAAGGTTAGGGTTAGGGTTAGGGTTAGGGTTAGGGTTAGGGTTAGGGTTAGGGTTACGGTGAGGGTGAGGGTGAGGGTGAGGGTGAGGGTGAGCGTGAGGGTGAGGGTGAGGGTGAGGGTGAGGGTAAGGGTTAGGGTTAGCGTGAGGGTGAGGGTGACGGTTAGGGGTAGGGTTAGGGTAAGGTGCCATAGACATCCACATATTTTTTTCTTTTTGATACGACTGTTAGAAATCTAAAATTGACACTGAAGACGGCAGATTTAGTTAGCATACTGTCTTGTTGAAAACACCGGTTCTCGTCTGATCTCCGAAGTTAAGCAGCGTCTGGCCCGCTCAATACTTGGACGGGAGACCTCCTGGGAATAACGGGTGCCGTAGACATTCTCATCTTTTGTTTTCTTGATGCGACTGTTAGAAATCTAAAATTGACACTGAAGACCGCATATTGAGTTAGCATATTGTCTACGGTCATACTACGTTGAAAACACCGGTTCTCGTCTGATCACCGAAGTTAAGCAGCGTCTGGCCCACTCAGTACTTGGACGGGAGACCTCCTGGGAATAACATCCACATATTTTTGTTTTCTTGATAAGACTGTTAGAATACTAAAATTGACACTGAAGACCGTATATTGAGTTAGCATATTGTCTACGGTCATACCACGTTGAAAACACCGGTTCTCGTTTGTTCACCGAAGTTAAGCAGCGTCTGTCCCGCTCAGTACTTGAACGGGAGACCTCCTGGGAATAACGGGTGCCGTAGACATTCCCATCTTTTGTTTTCTTGATACGAGAGTTAGAAATCTAAAATTGACACTGAAGACCGCATATTGAGTAAGCATACCACGTTGAAAACACCGGTTCTCGTTTGATCACCGAAGTTAAGCAGCGTCTGGCCCGCTCAGTACTTGGACGGGAGACCTCCTGGGAATAATGGGTGCCGTAGACATCCACATATTTTTTATCTTCTTGATACGACTGTTAGAAATCTAAAATTGACACTGAAAACCGCATATTGAGTTAACATATTGTCTATGGTCATACTACGTTGAAAACACCGGTTCTCGTCTGATCACCGAAGTTAAGCAGCGTCTGGGTTAGGGTTAGGGTTAGGGTTAGGGTTAGGGTTAGGGTTAGGTGCCATAGAGTTAGGGTTAGGGTTAGGGTTAGGGTTAGGGTTAGGGTTAGGGTTAGGGTTAGGGTTAGGGTTAGGGTTAGGGTTAGGGTTAGGGTTAGGGTTAGGGTTAGGTGCCATAGGGTTAGGGTTAGGTGCCATAGAGTTAGGGTTAGGGTGAGGGTGAGGGTGAGGGTGAGGGTGAGGGTGAGGGTGAGGGTGAGGGTGAGGGTGAGGGTGAGGGTGAGGGTGAGGGTGAGGGTGAGGGTGAGGGTGAGCGTGAGGGTGAGGGTGAGGGTGAGGGTGAGGGTGAGGGTGAGCGTGAGGGTGAGGGTGACGGTTAGGGTTAGGGTTAGGGTTAGGTGCCATAGACATCCTCATATTTTTTTCTTCGTGATACGACTGTTAGAAATCTAAAATTGACACTGAAGACCGCATATTGAGTTAACATTGTCTACGGTCATACTACGTTGAAAACACCTGTTCTCGTCTGATCACCGAAGTTAAGCAGCGTCTGGCCCGCTCAGTACTTGGACGGGAGACCTCCTGGGAATAACGGGTGCCGTAGACATTCCCATCTTTTGTTTTCTTGATACGAGAGTTAGAAATCTAAAATTGACACTGAAGACCGCATATTGAGTAAGCATATTGTCTACGGTCATACTACGTTGAAAACACCGGTTCTCGTTTGATCACCGAAGTTAAGCAGCGTCTGGCCTGCTCAGTACTTGGACGGGAGACCTCCTGGGAATAACGGGTGCCGTAGACATTCTCATCTTTTGTTTTCTTTATACGACTGTTAGAAATCTAAAATTGACACTGAAGACCGCATATTGAGTTAGCATATTGTCTACGGTCATACTACGTTGAAAACACCGGTTCTTAGCTGATCACCGAAGTTAAGCAGCGTCTGGCCCGCTCAGTACTTGGACGGGAGACCTTCGGGAATAACGGGTGCTGTAGACATTCCCATCTTTTGTTTTCTTGATACGAGAGTTAGAAATCTAAAATTGACACTGAAGACCGCATATTGAGTAAGCATATTGTCTACAGTCATACCATGTTGAAAACACCGGTTCTCGTTTGATCACCGAAGTTAAGCAGCGTCTGGCCTGCTCAGTACTTGAACGGGAGACCTCCTGGGAATAACGGGTGCCGTAGACATTCTCATCTTTTGTTTTCTTGATACGACTGTTAGAAATCTAAAATTGACACTGAAGACCGCATATTGAGTTAGCATATTGTCTACGGTCATACTAAGTTGAAAACACCGGTTCTCGTCTGATCACTGAAGTTAAGCAGCGTCTGGCCCGCTCAGTACTTGGACGGGAGACCTCCTGGGAATAACATCCACATATTTTTGTTTTCTTGATACAACTGTTAGAATACTAAAATTGACACTGAAGACCGTATATTGAGTTAGCATATTGTCTACGGTCATACCACGTTGAAAACACCGGTTCTCGTTTGATCACCGAAGTTAAGCAGCGTCTGTCCAGCTCAGTACTTAGACGGGAGACCTCCTGGGAATAACGGGTGCCGTAGACATTCTTATCTTTTGTTTTCTTGATACGACTGTTAGAAATCTAAAATTGACACTGAAGACCGCATATTGAGTAAGCATATTGTCTACGGTCATACCACGTTGAAAACACCTGTTCTCGTTTGATCACCGAAGTTAAGCAGCGTCTGGCCCACTCAGTACTTGGACGGGAGACCTCCTGGGAATAACGGGTGCCGTAGACATCCTCATATTTTTTTCTTCTTGATACGACTGTTAGAAATCTAAAATTGACACTGAAAACCGCATATTGAGTTAACATATTGTCTACGGTCATACTATGTTGAAAACACCGGTTCTCGTCTGATCACCGAAGTTAAGCAGCGTCTGGCCCGCTCAGTACTTGGACGGGAGACCTCCTGGGAATAACGGGTGCCGTAGACATTCCCATCTTTTGTTTTCTTGATACGAGAGTTAGAAATCTAAAATTGACACTGACGACCGCATATTGAGTAAGCATATTGTCTACGGTCATACTACGTTGAAAACACCGGTTCTCGTTTGATCACCGATGTTAAGCAGCGTCTGACCTGCTCAGTACTTGGACGTGAGACCTCCTGGGAATAACGGGTGCCGTAGACATTCTTATCTTTTGTTTTCTTGATACGACTGTTAGAAATCTAAAATTGACACTGAAGACCGCATATTGAGTAAGCATATTGTCTACGGTCATACCATGTTGAAAACACCGGTTCTCGTTTGATCACCGAAGTTAAGGAGCGTCTGGCCCGCTCAGTACTTGAACGGGAGACCTCCTGGGAATAACGGGTGCCGTAGACATTCTCATCTTTTGTTTTCTTGATACGACAGTTAGAAATCTAAAATTGACAATGAAGACCGCATATTGAGTTAGCATATTGTCTACGGTCATACTACGTTGAAAACACCGGTTCTCGTCTGATCACCGAAGTTAAGCAGCGTCTGGCCCGCTCAGTACTTGGACGGGAGACCTCCTGGGAATAACGGGTGCCGTAGACATTCCCATCTTTTGTTTTCTTGATACGAGAGTTAGAAATCTAAAATTGACACTGAAGACCGCATATTGAGTAAGCATATTGTCTACGGTCATACCATGTTGAAAACACCGGTTCTCGTTTGTTCACCGAAGTTAAGCAGCGTCTGTCCCGCTCAGTACTTGGACGGGAGACCTCCTGGGAATAACGGGTGCCGTAGACATTCCCATCTTTTGTTTTCTTGATACGAGAGTTAGAAATCTAAAATTGATACTGAAGACCGCATATTGAGTAAGCATATTGTCTACGGTCATACCACGTTGAAAACACCGGTTCTCGTTTGATCACCGAAGTTAAGCAGCGTCTGGCCCGCTCAGTACTTGGACGGGAGACCTCCTGGGAATAACGGGTGCCGTAGACATCCACATATTTTTTTCTTCTTGATACGACTGTTAGAAATCTAAAATTGACACTGAAAACCGCATATTGAGTTAACATATTGTCTATGGTCATACTACGTTGAAAACACCGGTTCTCGTCTGATCACCGAAGTTAAGCAGCGTCTGGGTTAGGGTTAGGGTGAGGGTGAGGGTGAGGGTGAGGGTGAGGGTGAGGGTGAGGGTGAGGGTGAGGGTGAGGGTGAGGGTGAGGGTGAGGGTGAGGGTGAGGGTGAGGGTGAGGGTGAGGGTGAGGGTGAGGGTGAGCGTGAGGGTGAGGGTGAGGGTGAGGGTGAGGGTGAGGGTTAGGTTAGCGTGAGGGTGAGGGTGAGGGTGACGGTTAGGGGTAGGGTTAGGGTTAGGTGCCATAGACATCCACATATTTTTTTCTTTTTGATACGACTGTTAGAAATCTAAAATTGACACTGAAGACGGCAGATTTAGTTAGCATACTGTCTTGTTGAAAACACCGGTTCTCGTCTGATCTTCGAAGTTAAGCAGCGTCTGGCCCGCTCAATACTTGGACGGGAGACCTCCTGGGAATAACGGGTGCCGTAGACATTCTCATCTTTTGTTTTCTTGATGCGACTGTTAGAAATTTAAAATTGACACTGAAGACCGCATATTGAGTTAGCATATTGTCTACGGTCATACTACGTTGAAAACACCGGTTCTCGTCTGATCACCGAAGTTAAGCAGCGTCTGGCCCACTCAGTACTTGGATGGGAGACCTCCTGGGAATAACATCCACATATTTTTGTTTTCTTGATAAGACTGTTAGAATACTAAAATTGACACTGAAGACCGTATATTGAGTTAGCATATTGTCTACGGTCATACCACGTTGAAAACACCGGTTCTCGTTTGTTCACCGAAGTTAAGCAGCGTCTGTCCCGCTCAGTACTTGGACGGGAGACCTCCTGGGAATAACGGGTGCCGTAGACATTCCCATCTTTTGTTTTCTTGATACGAGAGTTAGAAATCTAAAATTGATACTGAAGACCGCATATTGAGTAAGCATATTGTCTACGGTCATACCACGTTGAAAACACCGGTTCTCGTTTGATCACCGAAGTTAAGCAGCGTCTGGCCCGCTCAGTACTTGGACGGGAGACCTCCTGGGAATAACGGGTGCCGTAGACATCCACATATTTTTTATCTTCTTGATACGACTGTTAGAAATCTAAAATTGACACTGAAAACCGCATATTGAGTTAACATATTGTCTATGGTCATACTACGTTGAAAACACCGGTTCTCGTCTGATCACCGAAGTTAAGCAGCGTCTGGGTTAGGGTTAGGGTTAGGGTTAGGGTTAGGGTTAGGGTTAGGGTTAGGGTTAGGGTTAGGGTTAGGGTTAGGGTTAGGGTTAGGTGCCATAGAGTTAGGGTTAGGGTTAGGGTTAGGGTTAGGGTTAGGGTTAGGGTTAGGGTTGGGGTTGGGGTTGGGGTTGGGGTTGGGGTTGGGGTTGGGGTTGGGGTTGGGGTTGGGGTTGGGGTTGGGGTTGGGGTTGGGGTTGGGGTTGGGGTTGGGGTTGGGGTTGGGGTTGGGGTTGGGGTTGGGGTTGGGGTTGGGGTTGGGGTTGGGGTTGGGGTTGGGGTTGGGGTTGGGGTTGGGGTTGGGGTTGGGGTTGGGGTTGGGGTTGGGGTTGGGGTTGGGGTTGGGGTTGGGGTTGGGGTTGGGGTTGGGGTTGGGGCTGG
>JAJGQC010000749.1:0-37500 GCA_021014325.1 Plazaster borealis | reverse complement strand
TCGTCTGATCACCGGTTAAGCAGCGTCTGGGTTAGGGTTAGGGTTAGGGTTAGGGTTAGGTTAATGAGAAGGGTTAGGGTTAGGGTTAGGGTTAGGGTTAGGGTTAGGGTTAGGGTTAGGGTTAGGGTTAGGGTTAGGGTTAGGGTTAGGGTTAGGGTTAGGGTTAGGGTTAGGGTTAGGGTTAGGTGCCATAGGGTTAGGGTTAGGTGCCATAGAGTTAGGGTGAGGGTGAGGGTGAGGGTGAGGGTGAGGGTGAGGGTGAGGGTGAGGGTGAGGGTGAGGGTGAGGGTGAGGGTGAGGGTGAGGGTGAGGGTGAGGGTGAGGGTGAGGGTGAGGGTGAGGGTGAGGGTGAGGGTTAGCGTGAGGGTTAGCGTGAGGGTGAGGGTGACGGTTAGGGTTAGGGTTAGGGTTAGGTGCCATAGACATCCTCATATTTTTTTCTTCGTGATACGACTGTTAGAAATCTAAAATTGACACTGAAGACCGCATATTGAGATAACATTGTCTACGGTCATACTACGTTGAAAACACCGGTTCTCGTCTGATCACCGAAGTTAAGCAGCGTCTGGCCTGCTCAGTACTTGGACGGGAGACCTCCTGGGAATAACAGGTGCCGTAGACATCCACGTACTTTTTTCTTCTTGATACGACTGTTAGAAATCTAAAATTGACACTGAAGACCGCATATTGAGTAAGCATATTGTCTACGGTCATACCACGTTGAAAACACCGGTTCTCGTTTGATCACCGAAGTTAAGCAACGTCTGGCCCGCTCAGTACTTGGACGGGAGACCTCCTGGGAATAACGGGTGCCGTAGACATCCTCATATTTTTTTCTTCTTGATACGACTGTTAGAAATCTAAAATTGACACTGAAAACCGCATATTGAGTTAACATATTGTCTACGGTCATACTACGTTGAAAACACCGGTTCTCGTCTGATCACCGAAGTTAAGCAGCGTCTGGCCCGCTCAGTACTTGGACGGGAGACCTCCTGGGAATAACGGGTGCCGTAGACATTCCCATCTTTTGTTTTCTTGATACGAGAGTTAGAAATCTAAAATTGACACTGAAGACCGCATATTGAGTAAGCATATTGTCTACGGTCATACTACGTTGAAAACACCGATTCTCGTTTGATCACCGAAGTTAAGCAGCGTCTGTCCTGTTCAGTACTTGGACGGGAGACCTCCTGGGAATAATGGGTGCCGTAGACATCCACATATTTTTTTCTTCTTGATACGACTGTTAGAAATCTAAAATTGACACTGAAAACCGCATATTGAGTTAACATATTGTCTATGGTCATACTACATTGAAAACACCGGTTCTCGTCTGATCACCGAAGTTAAGCAGCGTCTGGGTTAGGGTTAGGTTAGGGTTAGGGTTAGGGTTTGGCTAGGGTTAGGTGCCATAGAGTTAGGGTTATGGTTAGGGTTAGGGTTAGGTTAGGGTTAGGGTTAGGGTTAGGGTTAGGGTTAGGGTTAGGGTTAGGGTTAGGGTTAGGGTTAGGGTTAGGGTTAGGTTAGGGTTAGGGTTAGGGTTAGGGTTAGGCCAGGTTAGGCCAGGTTAGGGTTAGGGTTAGGCCAGGCCAGGCCAGGCCAGGCCAGGTTAGGGTTAGGTGCCATAGAGTTAGGGTTAGGTTAGGACCAGGTTAGGGTTAGGGCCAGGTTAGGGTTAGGGTTTGCCAGGTTAGGCCAGGGTTAGGGTTAGGGTTAGGGTTAGGGTTAGGGCTAGGGCTAGGGCTAGGGCTAGGGCTGGGGCTGGGGCTTGGGCTGGGGCTGGGGTTAGGGGTTAGGGTTAGGGTTAGGGTTAGGGTTAGGGTTAGGGTTAGGGTTAGGGTTAGGGTTAGGGTTAGGGTTAGGGTTAGGGTTAGGTGCCAAAGAGTTAGGGTTAGAGTTAGGGTTAGGCCAGGTTAGGCCAGGGTTAGGCCAGGTTAGGGTTAGGCCAGGGTTAGGGTTAGGCCAGGCCAGGTTAGGCCAGGTTAGGTGCCATAGGGTTAGGGTTAGGTGCCATAGAGTTAGGGTTAGGGTTACGGTTAGGGTTAGGGTTAGGGTTAGGGTTAGGGTTAGGGTTAGGGTTAGGGTTAGGGTTAGCGTGAGGGTGAGGGTGAGGGTGAGGGTGAGGGTGAGGGTTAGGGTTAGCGTTAGGGTGAGGGTGACGGTTAGGGTTAGGGTTAGGGTTAGGTGCCATAGACATCCACATATTTTTTTCTTTTTGATACGACTGTTAGAAATCTAAAATTGACACTGAAGACGGCAGATTTAGTTAGCATACTGTCTTGTTGAAAACACCGGTTCTCGTCTGATCTCCGAAGTTAAGCAGCGTCTGGCCCGCTCAGTACTTGGACGGGAGACCTCCTGGGAATAACGGGTGCCGTAGACATTCTCATCTTTTGTTTTCTTGATACGAGTGTTAGAAATCTAAAATTGACACTGAAGACCGCATATTGAGTAAACATATTGTCTACGGTCATACTACGTTGAAAACACCGGTTCTCGTCTGATCACCGAAGTTAAGCAGCGTGTGGCCCGCTCAGTACTTGGACGGGAGACCTCCTGGGAATAACGGGTGCCGTAGTCATTCTCATATTTTTTTCTTCTTGATACGACTGTTAGAAATATAATATTTGTGAGGTTTTAGGGTTAGGGTTAGGGTTAGGGTTAGGGTTAGGTGCCATTGAGTTAGGGTTAGGGTTAGGGTTAGGGTTAGGGTTAGGGTTAGGGTTAGGGTTAGGGTTAGGGTTAGGGTTAGGGTTAGGGTTAGGGTTAGGGTTAGGCCAGGTTAGGGTTAGGCCAGGTTAGGGTTAGGGTTAGGCCAGGTTAGGGTTAGGCCAGGTTAGGCCAGGCCAGTTAGGGTTAGGCCAGGGTTAGGCCAGGTTAGGGTTAGGCCAGGCTAGGGTTAGGCCAGGCCAGGCCAGGAGTTAGGCCAGGCCAGGCCAGGCCAGGCCAGGCCAGGCCAGGCCAGGCCAGGCCAGGGTTAGGCCAGGCCAGGCCAGGCCAGGCCAGGCCAGGCCAGGCCAGGCCAGGCCAGGCCAGGCCAGGCCAGGCCAGGCCAGGGTTAGGGTTAGGCCAGGCCAGGCCAGGCCAGGCCAGGCCAGGCCAGGCCAGGCCAGGCCAGGTTAGGGTTAGGCCAGGCCAGGCCAGGGTTAGGGTTAGGGTTAGGGTTAGGGTTAGGGTTAGGGTTAGGGTTAGGCCAGGCCAGGGTTAGGGTTAGGCCAGTTGAGGTTAGGCCAGGCCAGGGTTAGGGTAGGCCAGGCCAGGTCAGGGTCAGGCCAGGTTAGGCCAGGAGTTAGGCCAGGCCAGGTTAGGCCAGGCCAGGCCAGGCCAGGCCAGGCCAGGAGGCCAGGGTTAGGGTTAGGGTTAGGCCAGGGTTAGGGTTAGGGTTAGGCCAGGTTAGGCCAGGGTTAGGGTTAGGGTTAGGGTTAGGGTTAGGGTTAGGGTTAGGGTTAGTGTTAGGGTTAGGGTTAGGGTTAGGGTTAGGGTTAGGGTTAGGGTTAGGGTTAGAGTTAGGGTTAGCGTTAGGGTTAGCGTTAGGGTTAGCGTTAGGGTTAGGGTTAGGTGCCATAGACATCCACATATTTTTTTCTTTTTGATACGACTGTTAGAAATCTAAAATTGACACTGAAGACGGCAGATTTAGTTAGCATACTGTCTTGTTGAAAACACCGGTTCTCGTCTGATCACCGAAGTTAAGCAGCGTCTGGCCTGCTCAGTACTTGGACGGGAGACCTCCTGGGAATAACGGGTGCCGTAGACATTCTCATCTTTTGTTTTCTTGATACGAGTGTTAGAAATCTAAAATTGACACTGAAGACCGCATATTGAGTTAGCATATTGTCTATGGTCATACTACGTTGAAAACACCGGTTCTCGTCTGATCACCGAAGTTAAGCAGCGTCTGGCCCGCTCAGTACTTGGACGGGAGACCTCCTGGGAATAACGGGTGCCGTAGACATTCTCATCTTTTGTTTTCTTGATACGAGAGTTAGAAATCTAAAATTGACACTGAAGACCGCATATTGAGTAAGCATATTGTCTACGGTCATACCATGTTGAAAACACTGGTTCTCGTTTGATCACCGAAGTTAAGCAGCGTCTGGCCCGCTCAGTACTTGGACGGGAGACCTCCTGGGAATAACGGGTGCCGTAGACATTCTCATCTTTTGTTTTCTTGATACGACTGTTAGAAATCTAAAATTGACACTGAAGACCGCAGATTGAGTTAGCATATTGTCTACGGTCATACTACGTTGAAAACACCGGTTCTCGTCTGATCACCGAAGTTAACCAGTGTCTGGCCCGCTCAGTACTTGGACGGGAGACCTCCTGGGAATAACGGGTGCCGTAGACATTCTCATCTTTTGTTTTCTTGATACGACTGTTAGAAATCTAAAATTGACACTGAAGACCGCATATTGAGTAAGCATATTGTCTACGGTCATACCATGTTGAAAACACCGGTTCTCGTTTGATCAACGAAGTTAAGCAGCGTCTGGCCCGCTCAGTACTTGGATGGGAGACCTCCTGGGAATAACATAACATCCACATTTTTTTGTTTTCTCGATACGACTGTTAGAATACTAAAATTGACACTGAAGACCGTATATTGAGTTAGCATATTGTCTACGGTCATACTACGTTGAAAACACCGGTTCTCGTTTGATCAACGAAGTTAAGCAGCATCTGGCCCGCTCAGTACTTGGACGGGAGACCTCCTGGGAATAATGGGTGCCGTAGACATCCTCATATTTTTTTCTTCGTGATACGACTGTTAGAAATCTAAAATTGACACTGAAGACCGCATATTGAGTTAACACATTGTCTATGGTCTTACTACGTTGAAAACACCGGTTCTCGTCTGATCACTGAAGTTAAGCAGCGTCTGGCCCGCTCAGTACTTGGACGGGAGATTTCCTGGGAATAACGGGTGCTGTAGACATCCTCATATTTTTTTCTTCGTGATACGACTGTTAGAAATCTAAAATTGACACTGAAAACCGCATATTGTGTTAACATATTGTCTACGGTCATACTACGTTGAAAACACCGGTTCTCGTCTGATCACCGAAGTTAAGCAGCGTCTGGCCTGCTCAGTACTTGGACGGGAGAGCTCCTGGGAATAATGGGTGCCGTAGACATCCTCATATTTTTTTCTTCGTGATACGACTGTTTGAAATCTAAAATTGACACTGAAGACCGCATATTGAGTTAACATATTGTCTACAGTCATACTACGTTGAAAACACCGGTTCTTGTCTGATCACCGAAGTTAAGCAGCGTCTGGCCCGCTCAGTACTTGGACGGGAGACCTCCTGGGAATAACTGGTGCCGTAGACATTCCCATCTTTTGTTTTCTTGATACGAGAGTTAGAAATCTAAAATTGACACTGAAGACCGCATATTGAGTAAGCATATTGTCTACGGTCATACCATGTTGAAAACACTGGTTCTCGTTTGATCACCGAAGTTAAGCAGCGTCTGGCCCGCTCAGTACTTGGACGGGAGACCTCCTGGGAATAACGGGTGCCGTAGACATTCTCATCTTTTGTTTTCTTGATACGACTGTTAGAAATCTAAAATTGACACTGAAGACCGCAGATTGAGTTAGCATATTGTCTACGGTCATACTACGTTGAAAACACCGGTTCTCGTCTGATCACCGAAGTTAACCAGTGTCTGGCCCGCTCAGTACTTGGACGGGAGACCTCCTGGGAATAACGGGTGCCGTAGACATTCCCATCTTTTGTTTTCTTGATACGAGAGTTAGAAATCTAAAATTGACACTGAAGACCGCATATTGAGTAAGCATATTGTCTACGGTCATACCATGTTGAAAACACCGGTTCTCGTTTGATCAACGAAGTTAAGCAGCGTCTGGCCCGCTCAGTACTTGGATGGGAGACCTCCTGGGAATAACATAACATCCACATTTTTTTGTTTTCTCGATACGACTGTTAGAATACTAAAATTGACACTGAAGACCGTATATTGAGTTAGCATATTGTCTACGGTCATACTACGTTGAAAACACCGGTTCTCGTCTGATCACCGAAGTTAAGCAGCATCTGGCCCGCTCAGTACTTGGACGGGAGACCTCCTGGGAATAATGGGTGCCGTAGACATCCTCATATTTTTTTCTTTGTGATACGACTGTTAGAAATTTAAAATTGACACTGAAGACCGCATATTGAGTTAACACATTGTCTATGGTCATACTACGTTGAAAACACCGGTTCTCGTCTGATCACTGAAGTTAAGCAGCGTCTGGCCCGCTCAGTACTTGGACGGGAGATTTCCTGGGAATAACGGGTGCTGTAGACATCCTCATATTTTTTTCTTCTTGATACGACTGTTAGAAATCTAAAATTGACACTGAAAACCGCATATTGAGTTAACATATTGTCTACGGTCATACTACGTTGAAAACACCGGTTCTCGTCTGATCACCGAAGTTAAGCAGCGTCTGGCCTGCTCAGTACTTGGACGGGAGAGCTCCTGGGAATAATGGGTGCCGTAGACATCCACATATTTTTTTCTTCGTGATACGACGGTTTGAAATCTAAAATTGACACTGAAGACCGCATATTGAGTAAGCATATTGTCTACTACGTTGAAAACACCGGTTCTCTTTTGATCACCGAAGTTAAGCAGCGTCTGGCCTGCTCAGTACTTGGACGGGAGACCTCCTGGGAATAACGGGTGCCGTAGACATTCTCATCTTTTGTTTTCTTGATACGACTGTTAGAAATCTAAAATTGACACTGAAGACCGCATATTGAGTCAGCATATTGTCTACGGTCATACTACGTTGAAAACACCGGTTCTCGTCTGATCACCGAAGTTAAGCAGCGTCTGGCCCACTCAGTATTTGGACGGGAGACCTCCTGGGAATAACATCCACATATTTTAGTTTTCTTGATACGACTGTTAGAATACTAAAATTGACACTGAAGACCGTATATTGAGTTAGCATATTGTCTACGGTCATACTACGTTGAAAACACCGGTTCTCGTCTGATCTTTTGTTTTCTTGATACGAGAGTTAGAAATCTAAAATTGACACTGAAGACCGCATATTGAGTAAGCATATTGTCTACGGTCATACCATGTTGAAAACACCGGTTCTCGTTTGATCACCGAAGTTAAGCAGCGTCTGGCCCGCTCAGTACTTGGACGGGAGACCTCCTGGGAATAACGGGTGCCGTAGACATTCCCATCTTTTGTTTCCTTGATACGAGAGTTAGAAATCTAAAAATGACACTGAAGACCGCATATTGAGTAAGCATATTGTCTACGGTCATACTACGTTGAAAACACCGGTTCTCGTCTGATCACCGAAGTTAAGCAGCGTCTGGCCTGCTCAGTACTTGGACGGGAGACCTCCTGGGAATAACGGGTGCCGTAGACATTCTCATCTTTTGTTTTCTTGATACGACTGTTAGAAATCTAAAATTGACACTGAAGACCCCATATTGAGTTAGCATATTGTCTACGGTCATACTATGTTGAAAACACCGGTTCTTGGCTGATCACTGAAGTTAAGCAGCGTCTGGCCCGCTCAGTACTTGGACGGGAGACCTCCTGGGAATAACGGGTGCCGTAGACATTCCCATCTTTTGTTTTCTTGATACGAGAGTTAGAAATCTAAAATTGACACTGAAGACCGCATGTTGAGTAAGCATATTGTCTACGGTCATACAATGTTGAAAACACCGGTTCTCTTCTGATCACCGAAGTTAAGCAGCGTCTGGCCCGCTCAGTACTTGGACGGGAGACCTCCTGGGAATAATGGGTGCCGTAGACATTTCCATCTTTTGTTTTCTTGATACGAGAGTTAGAAATCTAAAATTGACACTGAAGACCGCATATTGAGTAAGCATATTGTCTACGGTCATACTACGTTGAAAACACCGGTTCTCATTTGATCACCGAAGTTAAGCAGCGTCTGGCCTGCTCAGTACTTGGACGGGAGACCTCCTGGGAATAACGGGTGCCGTAGACATTCTCATCTTTTGTTTTCTTGATACGACTGTTAGAAATCTAAAATTGACACTGAAGACCGCATATTGAGTAAGCATATTGTCTACGGTCATACTACGTTGAAAACACCGGTTCTCATTTGATCACCGAAGTTAAGCAGCGTCTGGCCTGCTCAGTACTTGGATGGGAGACCTCCTGGGAATAATGGGTGCTGTAGACATCCACATATTCTTTTCTTCTTGATACGACTTTTAGAAATATAACATTTGTGAAGTTTTAGGGTTAGGGTTAGGGTTAGGGTTAGGGTTAGGGTTAGGTGCCATAGAGTTAGGGTTAGGGTTAGGGTTAGGGTTAGGGTTAGGGTTAGGGTTAGGTGCCATAGAGTTAGGGTGAGGGCGAGGGTGAGGGCGAGGGTGAGGGTGAGGGTGAGGGTGAGGGTGAGGGTGAGGGTGAGGGTGAGGGTGAGGGTGAGGGTGAGGGTTAGGTGCCATAGAGTTAGGGTTAGGGTTAGGGTTAGGGATAGGGTTAGGGTTAGGGTTAGGGTTAGGGTTAGGGTTAGGGTTAGGGTTAGGGTTAGGGTTAGGGTTAGGGTTAGGGTTAGGGTTAGGGTTATGTGCCATAGAGTTAGGGTTAGGGTTAGGGTTAGGGTTAGGGTTAGGGTTATGGCTAAGTTTCGGGTTAGGGTTAGGGTTAGGGTTAGGGTTAGGGTTAGGGTTTGGGTTAGGGTTAGGGTTAGGGTTAGGGTTAGGGTTAGGGTTAGGGTTAGGGCTAGGGCTAGGGCTAGGGCTAGGGCTGGGGCTGGGGCTGGGGCTGGGGCTGCGGTTGGGGTTGGGGTTGGGTTGGGGTTGGGGTTGGGGTTGGGGTTAGGGTTAGGGTTAGGGTTAGGGTTAGGGTTAGGGTTAGGGTTAGGGTTAGGGTTAGGGTTAGGGTTAGGGTTAGGGTTAGGGTTAGGGTTAGGGTTAGGGTTAGGGTTAGGGTTAGGGTTAGGGTTAGGGTTAGGGTTAGGGTTAGGGTTAGGTGCCATAGAGTTAGGGTTAGGGTTAGGGTTAGGGTTAGGGTTAGGGTTAGGGTTAGGGTTAGGGTTAGGGTTAGGGTTAGGGTTAGGGTTAGGGTTAGGGTTAGGGTTAGGTGCCATAGAGTTAGGGTTAGGGTTAGGGTTAGGGTTAGGGTTAGGGTTAGGGTTAGGGTTAGGGTTAGGGTTAGGGTTAGGGTTAGGGTTAGGGTTAGGTGCCATAGAGTTAGGGTTAGGGTTAGGGTTAGGGTTAGGGTTAGGGTTAGGGTTAGGGTTAGGGTTAGGGTTAGGGTTAGGGTTAGGGTTAGGGTTAGGGTTAGGGTTAGGGTTAGGGTTAGGGTTAGGGTTAGGGTTAGGGTTAGCGTTAGGGTTAGGGTTAGGGTTAGGGTTAGGGTTAGGGTTAGGTGCCATAGACATCCACATATTTTTTTCTTTTCGATACGAGTGTTAGAAATCTAAAATTGACACTGAAGATGGCAGATTTAGTTAGCATACTGTCTTGTTCAAAACACCGGTTCTCGTTTGATCACCGAAGTTAAGCAGCGTCTGGCCTGTTCAGTACTTGGACGGGACACCTCCTGGGAATGACGGGTGCCGTAGACATCCACATATTTTTTTCTTCTTGATACGACTGTTAGAAATCTAAAATTGACACTGAAAACCGCATATTGAGTTAACATATTGTCTATGGTCATACTACGTTGAAAACACCGGTTCTCGTCTGATCACCGAAGTTAAGCAGCGTCTGGCCTGCTCAGTACCTGGACGGAAGACCTCCTGGGAATAACGGGTGCCGTAGACATCCACATATTTTTTTCTTCTTGATACGACTGTTAGAAATCTAAAATTGACACTGAAGACCGCATATTGAGTTAGCATATTGTCTACGGTCATACTACGTTGAAAACACCAGTTCTCGTCTGATCACCAAAGTTAAGCAGCGTCTGGCCCGCTCAGTACTTGCACGGGAGACCTCCTGGAAATAACGGGTGCCGTAGACATCCTCATATTTTTTTCTTCTTGATACGACTGTTAGAAATCTAAAATTGACACTGAAAACCGTATATTGAGTTAACATATTGTCTATGGTCATACTACGTTGAAAACACCGGTTCTCGTCTGATCACCGAAGTTAAGCAGCGTCTGGCCCACTCAGTACTTGGACGGGAGACCTCCTGGGAATAACGGGTGCCGTAGACATTCCTATCTTTTGTTTCCTTGATACGAGAGTTAGAAATCTAAAATTGACACTGGAGACCGCATATTGAGTTAGCATAATGTCTACGGTCATACTACCTTGAAAACACCGGTTCTCGTCTGATCACTGAAGTTAAGCAGCGTCTGGCCCGCTCAGTATTTGGACGGGAGACCTCCTGGGAATAACATCCACATATTTTTGTTTTCTTGATACGACTGTTAGAATACTAAAATTGACACTGAAGACCGTTTATTGAGTTAGCATATTGTCTACGGTCATACTACGTTGAAAACACCGGTTCTCGTCTGATCACTGAAGTTAAGCAGCGTCTGGCCCGCTCAGTACTTGGACGGGAGACGTCCTGGGAATAACGGGTGCCGTAGACATCCTCATATTTTTTTCTTCGTGATACCACTGTTAGAAATCTAAAATTGACACTGAAGACCGCATATTGAGTTAACACATTGTCTATGGTCATACTACGTTGAAAACACCGGTTCTCGTCTGATCACCGAAGTTAAGCAGCGTCTGGCCCGCTCAGTACTTGGACGGGAGACCTCCTGGGAATAATGGGTGCCGTAGACATTTCCATCTTTTGTTTTCTTGATACGAGAGTTAGAAATCTAAAATTGACACTGAAGACCGCATATTGAGTAAGCATATTGTCTACGGTCATACTACGTTGAAAACACCGGTTCTCATTTGATCACCGAAGTTAAGCAGCGTCTGGCCTGCTCAGTACTTGGACGGGAGACCTCCTGGGAATAACGGGTGCCGTAGACATTCTCATCTTTTGTTTTCTTGATACGACTGTTAGAAATCTAAAATTGACACTGAAGACCGCATATTGAGTAAGCATATTGTCTACGGTCATACTACGTTGAAAACACCGGTTCTCATTTGATCACCGAAGTTAAGCAGCGTCTGGCCTGCTCAGTACTTGGATGGGAGACCTCCTGGGAATAATGGGTGCTGTAGACATCCACATATTTTTTATCTTCTTGATACGACTGTTAGAAATATAACATTTGTGAGGTTTTAGGGTTAGGGTTAGGGTTAGGGTTAGGGTTAGGGTTAGGTGCCATAGAGTTAGGGTTAGGGTTAGGGTTAGGGTTAGGGTTAGGGTTAGGGTTAGGTGCCATAGAGTTAGGGTTAGGGTTAGGGTTAGGGTTAGGGTTAGGGTTAGGTGCCATAGAGTTAGGGTTAGGGTTAGGGTTAGGGTTAGGGTTAGGGTTAGGGTTAGGGTTAGGGTTAGGGTTAGGGTTAGGGTTAGGGTTAGGGTTAGGGTTAGGGTTAGGGCGAGGGCGAGGGCGAGGGCGAGGGCGAGGGCGAGGGCGAGGGCGAGGGCGAGGGCGAGGGCGAGGGCGAGGGTGAGGGTGAGGGTGAGGGTGAGGGTTAGGGTTAGGTGCCATAGAGTTAGGGTTAGGGTTAGGGTTAGGGATAGGGTTAGGGTTAGGGTTAGGGTTAGGGTTAGGGTTAGGGTTAGGGTTAGGGTTAGGGTTAGGGTTAGGGTTAGGGTTAGGGTTAGGGTTAGGGTTAGGGTTAGGGTTAGGGTTAGGGTTAGGGTTAGGGTTAGGTGCCATAGAGTTAGGGTTAGGGTTAGGGTTAGGGTTAGGGTTAGGGTTATGGCTAAGGTTCGGGTTAGGGTTAGGGTTAGGGTTAGGGTTAGGGTTAGGGTTAGGGTTAGGGTTAGGGTTAGGGTTAGGGTTAGGGTTAGGGTTAGGGTTAGGGCTAGGGCTAGGGCTAGGGCTAGGGCTAGGGCTAGGGCTAGGGCTAGGGCTAGGGTTGGGGTTGGGGTTGGGTTGGGGTTGGGGTTGGGGTTGGGGTTAGGGTTAGGGTTAGGGTTAGGGTTAGGGTTAGGGTTAGGGTTAGGGTTAGGGTTAGGGTTAGGGTTAGGGTTAGGGTTAGGGTTAGGGTTAGGGTTAGGGTTAGGGTTAGGGTTAGGGTTAGGGTTAGGGTTAGGTGCCATAGAGTTAGGGTTAGGGTTAGGGTTAGGGTTAGGGTTAGGGTTAGGGTTAGGGTTAGGGTTAGGGTTAGGGTTAGGGTTAGGGTTAGGGTTAGGGTTAGGGTTAGGGTTAGGGTTAGGGTTAGGTGCCATAGAGTTAGGGTTAGGGTTAGGGTTAGGGTTAGGGTTAGGGTTAGGGTTAGGGTTAGGGTTAGGGTTAGGGTTAGGGTTAGGGTTAGGGTTAGGGTTAGGGTTAGGGTTAGGTGCCATAGAGTTAGGGTTAGGGTTAGGGTTAGGGTTAGGGTTAGGGTTAGGGTTAGGGTTAGGGTTAGGGTTAGGGTTAGGGTTAGGGTTAGGGTTAGGGTTAGGGTTAGGGTTAGGGTTAGGGTTAGGGTTAGGGTTAGCGTTAGGGTTAGGGTTAGGGTTAGGGTTAGGGTTAGGGTTAGGGTTAGGTGCCATAGACATCCACATACTTTTTTCTTTTTGATACGACTGTTAGAAATCTAAAATTGACACTGAAGATGGCAGATTTAGTTAGCATACTGTCTTGTTCAAAACACGGTTCTCGTTTGATCACGAAGTTAAGCAGCGTCTGGCCTGTTCAGTACTTGGACGGGACACCTCCTGGGAATAACGGGTGCCGTAGACATCCACATATTTTTTTCTTCTTGATACGACTGTTAGAAATCTAAAATTGACACTGAAAACCGCATATTGAGTTAACATATTGTCTATGGTCATACTACGTTGAAAACACCGGTTCTCGTCTGATCACCGAAGTTAAGCAGCGTCTGGCCTGCTCAGTACCTGGACGGAAGACCTCCTGGGAATAACGGGTGCCGTAGACATCCACATATTTTTTTCTTCTTGATACGACTGTTAGAAATCTAAAATTGACACTGAAGACCGCATATTGAGTTAGCATATTGTCTACGGTCATACTACGTTGAAAACACCAGTTCTCGTCTGATCACCAAAGTTAAGCAGCGTCTGGCCTGCTCAGTACTTGGACGGGAGACCTCCTGGGAATAACGGGTGCCGTAGACATCCACATATTTTTTTCTTCTTGATACGACTGTTAGAAATCTAAAATTGACACTGAAAACCGCATATTGAGTTAACATATTGTCTACGGTCATACTACGTTGAAAACACCGGTTCTCGTCTGATCACCGAAGTTAAGCAGCGTCTGGCCCGCTCAGTATTTGGACGGGAGACCTCCTGGGAATAACATCCACATATTTTTGTTTTCTTGATACGACTGTTAGAATACTAAAATTGACACTGAAGACCGTATATTGAGTTAGCATATTGTCTACGGTCATACTACGTTGAAAACACCGGTTCTCGTCTGATCACCGAAGTTAAGCAGCATCTGGCCCGCTCAGTACTTGGACGGGAGACCTCCTGGGAATAATGGGTGCCGTAGACATCCTCATATTTTTTTCTTCGTGATACGACTGTTAGAAATCTAAAATTGACACTGAAGACCGCATATTGAGTTAACACATTGTCTATGGTCATACTACGTTGAAAACACCGGTTCTCGTCTGATCACTGAAGTTAAGCAGCGTCTGGCCCGCTCAGTACTTGGACGGGAGACCTCCTGGGAATAACGGGTGCCGTAGACATCCTCATATTTTTTTCTTCTTGATACGACTGTTAGAAATCTAAAATTGACACTGAAAACCGTATATTGAGTTAACATATTGTCTATGGTCATACTACGTTGAAAACACCGGTTCTCGTCTGATCACCGAAGTTAAGCAGCGTCTGGCCCACTCAGTACTTGGGCAGGAGACCTCCTGGGAATAACGGGTGCCGTAGACATTCCTATCTTTTGTTTCCTTGATACGAGAGTTAGAAATCTAAAATTGACACTGGAGACCGCATATTGAGTTAGCATAATGTCTACGGTCATACTACCTTGAAAACACCGGTTCTCGTCTGATCACTGAAGTTAAGCAGCGTCTGGCCCGCTCAGTATTTGGACGGGAGACCTCCTGGGAATAACATCCACATATTTTTGTTTTCTTGATACGACTGTTAGAAATCTAAAATTGACACTGAAGACCGCATATTGAGTTAGCATATTGTCTACGGTCATACTACGTTGAAAACACCGGTTCTCGTCTGATCACCGAAGTTAAGCAGCGTCTGGCCCGCTCACTACTTGCACGGGAGACCTCCTGGGAATAACGGGTGCCGTAGACATCCTCATATTTTTTTCTTCTTGATACGACTGTTAGAAATCTAAAATTGACACTGAAAACCGTATATTGAGTTAACATATTGTCTATGGTCATACTACGTTGAAAACACCGGTTCTCGTCTGATCACCGAAGTTAAGCAGCGTCTGGCCCACTCAGTACTTGGACGGGAGACCTCCTGGGAATAACGGGTGCCGTAGACATTCCTATCTTTTGTTTCCTTGATACGAGAGTTAGAAATCTAAAATTGACACTGGAGACCGCATATTGAGTTAGCATAATGTCTACGGTCATACTACCTTGAAAACACCGGTTCTCGTCTGATCACTGAAGTTAAGCAGCGTCTGGCCCGCTCAGTATTTGGACGGGAGACCTCCTGGGAATAACATCCACATATTTTTGTTTTCTTGATACGACTGTTAGAATACTAAAATTGACACTGAAGACCGTTTATTGAGTTAGCATATTGTCTACGGTCATACTACGTTGAAAACACTGGTTCTCGTCTGATCACCGAAATTAAGCAGCGTCTGGCCCGCTCAGTACTTGGACCGGAGACTTCCTGGGAATAACGGGTGCCGTAGACATCCTCATATTTTTTTCTTCGTGATACCACTGTTAGAAATCTAAAATTGACACTGAAGACCGCATATTGAGTTAACACATTGTCTATGGTCATACTACGTTGAAAACACCGGTTCTCGTCTGATCACTGAAGTTAAGCAGCGTCTGGCCCGCTCAGTACTTGGACGGGAGACCTCCTGGGAATAACGGGTGCCGTAGACATCCTCATATTTTTTTCATCTTGATACCACTGTTAGAAATCTAAAATTGACACTGAAAACCGCATATTGAGTTAACATATTGTCTACGGTCATACTACGTTGAAAACACCGGTTCTCGCCTGATCACCGAAGTTAAGCAGTGTCTGCCCGCTCAGTACTTGGACGGGAGACCTCCTGGGAATAATGGGTGCCGTAGACATTTCCATCTTTTGTTTTCTTGATACGAGAGTTAGAAATCTAAAATTGACACTGAAGACCGCATATTGAGTAAGCATATTGTCTACGGTCATACCATGTTGAAAACACCGGTTCTCGTTTGATCACCGAAGTTAAGCAGCGTCTGGCCCGCTCAGTACTTGGACGGGAGACCTCCTGGGAATAACGGGTGCCGTAGACATTCCCATCTTTTGTTTCCTTGATACGAGAGTTAGAAATCTAAAAATGACACTGAAGACCGCATATTGAGTAAGCATATTGTCTACGGTCATACTACGTTGAAAACACCGGTTCTCGTCTGATCACCGAAGTTAAGCAGCGTCCGGCCCGCTCAGTACTTGGACCGGAAACTTCCTGGGAATAACGGGTGCCGTAGACATCCTCATATTTTTTTCTTCGTGACACCACTGTTAGAAATCTAAAATTGACACTGAAGACCGCATATTGAGTTAACACATTGTCTATGGTCATACTACGTTGAAAACACCGGTTCTCGTCTGATCACTGAAGTTAAGCAGCGTCTGGCCCACTCAGTACTTGGACGGGAGACCTCCTGGGAATAACGGGTGCCGTAGACATTCCTATCTTTTGTTTCCTTGATACGAGAGTTAGAAATCTAAAATTGACACTGGAGACCGCATATTGAGTTAGCATAATGTCTACGGTCATACTACCTTGAAAACACCGGTTCTCGTCTGATCACTGAAGTTAAGCAGCGTCTGGCCCGCTCAGTATTTGGACGGGAGACCTCCTGGGAATAACATCCACATATTTTTGTTTTCTTGATACGACTGTTAGAATACTAAAATTGACACTGAAGACCGTTTATTGAGTTAGCATATTGTCTACGGTCATACTACGTTGAAAACACCGGTTCTCGTCTGATCACCGAAGTTAAGCAGCGTCTGGCCCGCTCAGTACTTGGACCGGAGACTTCCTGGGAATAACGGGTGCCGTAGACATCCTCATATTTTTTTCTTCGTGATACGACTGTTAGAAATCTAAAATTGACACTGAAGACCGCATATTGAGTTAACACATTGTCTATGGTCATACTACGTTGAAAACACCGGTTCTCGTCTGATCACTGAAGTTAAGCAGCGTCTGGCCCGCTCAGTACTTGGACGGGAGACCTCCTGGGAATAACGGGTGCCGTAGACATCCTCATATTTTTTCTTCTTGATACGACTGTTAGAAATCTAAAATTGACACTGAAAACCGCATATTGAGTTAACATATTGTCTACGGTCATACTATGTTGAAAACACCGGTTCTCGCCTGATCACCGAAGTTAAGCAGCGTCTGGCCCGCTCAGTACTTGGACGGGAGACCTCCTGGGAATAATGGGTGCCGTAGACATTTCCATCTTTTGTTTTCTTGATACGAGAGTTAGAAATCTAAAATTGACACTGAAGACCGCATATTGAGTAAGCATATTGTCTACGGTCATACTACGTTGAAAACACTGGTTCTCATTTGATCACCGAAGTTAAGCAGCGTCTGGCCTGCTCAGTACTTGGACGGGAGACCTCCTGGGAATAACGGGTGCCGTAGACATTCTCATCTTTTGTTTTCTTGATACGACTGTTAGAAATCTAAAATTGACACTGAAGACCGCATATTGAGTAAGCATATTGTCTACGGTCATACTACGTTGAAAACACCGGTTCTCATTTGATCACCGAAGTTAAGCAGCGTCTGGCCTGCTCAGTACTTGGATGGGAGACCTCCTGGGAATAATGGGTGCTGTAGACATCCACATATTTTTTTCTTCTTGATACGACTGTTAGAAATATAACATTTGTGAGGTTTTAGGGTTAGGGTTAGGGTTAGGGTTAGGGTTAGGGTTAGGTGCCATAGAGTTAGGGTTAGGGTTAGGGTTAGGGTTAGGGTTAGGGTTAGGGTTAGGTGCCATAGAGTTAGGGTTAGGGTTAGGGTTAGGGTTAGGGTTAGGGTTAGGGTTAGGTGCCATAGAGTTAGGGTTAGGGTTAGGGTTAGGGTTAGGGTTAGGGTTAGGGTTAGGGTTAGGGTTAGGGTTAGGGTTAGGGTTAGGGTTAGGGTTAGGGTTAGGGTTAGGGTTAGGGTTAGGGTTAGGGTTAGGTGCCATAGAGTTAGGGTGAGGGTGAGGGTGAGGGCGAGGGTGAGGGTGAGGGTGAGGGTGAGGGTGAGGGTGAGGGTGAGGGTGAGGGTGAGGGTGAGGGTGAGGGTGAGGGTTAGGTGCCATAGAGTTAGGGTTAGGGTTAGGGTTAGGGTTAGGGTTAGGGTTAGGGTTAGGGTTAGGGTTAGGGTTAGGGTTAGGGTTAGGGTTAGGGTTAGGGTTAGGGTTAGGGTTAGGGTTAGGGTTAGGGTTAGGGTTAGGGTTAGGGTTAGGGTTAGGGTTAGGGTTAGGGTTAGGGTTAGGTGCCATAGAGTTAGGGTTAGGGTTAGGGTTAGGGTTAGGGTTAGGGTTAGGGTTAGGGTTATGGCTAAGGTTCGGGTTAGGGTTAGGGTTAGGGTTAGGGTTAGGGTTAGGGTTTGGGTTAGGGTTAGGGTTAGGGTTAGGGTTAGGGTTAGGGTTAGGGTTAGGGTTAGGGCTAGGGCTAGGGCTGGGGTTGGGGCTGGGGCTGGGGCTGGGGCTGGGGTTGGGGTTGGGGTTAGGGTTGGGGTTGGGGTTGGGGTTAGGGGTAGGGTTAGGGTTAGGGTTAGGGTTAGGGTTAGGGTTAGGGTTAGGGTTAGGGTTAGGGTTAGGGTTAGGGTTAGGGTTAGGGTTAGGGTTAGGGTTAGGGTTAGGGTTAGGGTTAGGGTTAGGGTTAGGGTTAGGGTTAGGGTTAGGGTTAGGGTTAGGGTTAGGGTTAGGGTTAGGTGCCATAGAGTTAGGGTTAGGGTTAGGGTTAGGGTTAGGGTTAGGGTTAGGGTTAGGGTTAGGGTTAGGGTTAGGGTTAGGGTTAGGGTTAGGGTTAGGGTTAGGGTTAGGGTTAGGGTTAGGGTTAGGGTTAGGGTTAGGGTTAGGGTTAGCGTTAGGGTTAGGGTTAGGGTTAGGGTTAGGGTTAGGGTTAGGTGCCATAGACATCCACATATTTTTTTCTTTTCGATACGAGTGTTAGAAATCTAAAATTGACACTGAAGATGGCAGATTTAGTTAGCATACTGTCTTGTTCAAAACACCGGTTCTCGTTTGATCACCGAAGTTAAGCAGCGTCTGGCCTGTTCAGTACTTGGACGGGACACCTCCTGGGAATAACGGGTGCCGTAGACATCCACATATTTTTTTCTTCTTGATACGACTGTTAGAAATCTAAAATTGACACTGAAAACCGCATATTGAGTTAACATATTGTCTATGGTCATACTACGTTGAAAACACCGGTTCTCGTCTGATCACCGAAGTTAAGCAGCGTCTGGCCTGCTCAGTACCTGGACGGAAGACCTCCTGGGAATAACGGGTGCCGTAGACATCCACATATTTTTTTCTTCTTGATACGACTGTTAGAAATCTAAAATTGACACTGAAGACCGCATATTGAGTTAGCATATTGTCTACGGTCATACTACGTTGAAAACACCGGTTCTCGTCTGATCACCGAAGTTAAGCAGCGTCTGGCCTGCTCAGTACTTGGACGGGAGACCTCCTGGGAATAACGGGTGCCGTAGACATCCACATATTTTTTTCTTCTTGATACGACTGTTAGAAATCTAAAATTGACACTGAAAACCGCATATTGAGTTAACATATTGTCTACAGTCATACTACGTTGAAAACACCGGTTCTCGTCTGATCACCGAAGTTAAGCAGCGTCTGGCCTGCTCAGTACTTGGACGGGAGACCTCCTGGGAATAACGCGTGCCGTAGACATTCTCATCTTTTGTTTTCTTGATACGACTGTTAGAAATCTAAAATTGACACTGAAGACCGCATATTGAGTTAGCATATTGTCTACGGTCATACTACGTTGAAAACACCGGTTCTCGTCTGATCACCGAAGTTAAGCAACGTCTAGCCCGCTCAGTACTTGGACGGCAGACCTCCTGGGAATAACGGGTGCCGTAGACATTCCCATCTTTTGTTTTCTTGATACGAGAGTTAGAAATCTAAAATTGACACTAAAGACCGCATATTGAGTAAGCATATTGTCTACCGTCATACTACGTTGAAAACACCGGTTCACGTTTGATCACCGAAGTTAAGCAGCGTCTGGCCTGCTCAGTACTTGGACGGGAGACCTCCTGGGAATAATGGGTGCCGTAGACATCCTCATATTTTTTTCTTCGTGATACGACTGTTAGAAATCTAAAATTGACACTGAAGACCGCATATTAAGTTAAAACATTGTCTGTGGTCATACTACGTTGAAAACACCGGTTCTCGTCTGATCACTGAAGTTAAGCAGTGTCTGGCCCGCTCAGTACTTGGACGGGAGACCTCCTGAGAATAATGGGTGCCGTAGACATTCTCATCTTTTGTTTTCTTGATACGACTGTTAGAAATCTAAAATTGACACTGAAGACCGCATATTGAGTTAGCATATTGTCTATGGTCATACTACGTTGAAAACACCTGTTCTCGTCTGATCACCGAAGTTAAGCAGCGTCTGGCCCGCTCAGTACTTGGACAGGAGACCTCCTATGAATAACGGGTGCCGTAGACATTCTCATCTTTTGTTTTCTTGATACGACTGTTAGAAATCTAAAATTGACACTGAAGACCGCATATTGAGTTAGCATATTGTCTACGGTCATACTACTTTGAAAACACCTGTTCTCGTCTGACCACCGAAGTTAAGCAGTGTCTGGCCCGCTCATTACTTGGACGGGAGACCTCCTGGGAATAATGGGTGCCGTAGACATTCTCATCTTTTGTTTTCTTGATACGACTGTTAGAAATCTAAAATTGACACTGAAGACCGCATATTGAGTTAGCTGTTGTCTACGGTCATACTACGTTGAAAACACCTGTTCTCGTCTGATCACCGAAGTTAAGCAGCGTCTGGCCCGCTCAGTACTTGGATGGGAGACCTCCTATGAATAACGGGTGCCGTAGACATTCTCATCTTTTGTTTTCTTGATACGACTGTTAGAAATCTAAAATTGACACTGAAGACCGCATATTGAGTTAGCATATTGTCTACGGTCATACTACGTTGAAAACACCTGTTCTCATCTGATCACCGAAGTTAAGCAGTGTCTGGCCTGCTCATTACTTGGACGGGAGACCTCCTGGGAATAATGGGTGTCGTAGACATCCACATATTTTTTTCTTCTTGATACGACTGTTAGAAATATAATATTTGTGAGGTTTTAGGGTTAGGGTTAGGGTTAGGGTTAGGGTTAGGGTTAGGGTTAGGGTTAGGGTTAGGGTTAGGGTTAGGGTTAGGGTTAGGGTTAGGGTTAGGTGCCATAGAGTTAGGGTTAGGGTTAGGGTTAGGGTTAGGGTTAGGGTTAGGGTTAGGGTTAGGGTTAGGGTTAGGGTTAGGGTTAGGGTTAGGGTTAGGGTTAGGGTTAGGGTTAGGTGCCATAGACATCCACATATTTTTTTCTTTTTGATACGACTGTTAGAAATCTAAAATTGACACTGAAGACGGCAGATTTAGTTAGCATACTGTCTTGTTGAAAACACCGGTTCTCGTCTGATCACCGAAGTTAAGCAGCGTCTGGCCCGCTCAGTACTTGGACGGGAGACCTCCTGGGAATAACGGGTGCCGTAGACATTCTCATCTTTTGTTTTCTTGATGCGACTGTTAGAAATCTAAAATTGACACTGAAAACTGCATATTGAGTTAGCATATTGTCTACGGTCATACTATGTTGAAAACACCGGTTCTCGTCCGATCACCGAAGTTAAGCAGCGTCTGGCCCGCTCAGTACTTGGATGGGAGACCTCCTGGGAATAACGGGTGCCGTAGACATTCTGATCTTTCGTTTTCTTTGTACGACTGTTAGAAATCTAAAATTGACATTGAAGACCGCATATTGAATTAGCATATTGTCTACGGTCATACTACGTTGAAAACACCGGTTCTCGTCTGATCACCGAAGTTAAGCAGCGTCTGGCCTGTTCAGTACTTGGACGGGAGACCTGGGAATAATGGGTGCCGTAGACATCCACATATTTTTTTCTTCTTGATACGACTGTTAGAAATCTAAAATTGACACTGAAAACCGCATATTGAGTTAACATATTGTCTATGGTCATACTACGTTGAAAACACCGGTTCTCGTCTGATCACCGAAGTTAAGCAGCGTCTGGCCCGATCAGTACTTGGACGGGAGACCTCCTGGGAATGGGCCACGACCCCCCCCCCCCCCCAAGTACCTTTCCCTGGACCCGATCACCGGAAATCAGGAGCCCGATTACCGGAAATGACCCCCGCAGAGTGGCGGTGATTTCAAAAAGTTACCAAACTTAGTAAAGAACATTCAAAATTTATAGATTAAACTGGTGATACAACCTCAATGTACAACCTTAACGGCCTATTTAACGTGCTTCCCATTCCCATTCACGACATGTTCAGGTAATTAGCCCTATGTTTGACCCCTGGAAATTTACCAGATTCATTACAAATTTAGAATTGCTGATGTTGAAACAACCTTATTTTATGTAAAAAGTGCTGAATCCAAAAAATACAAAGTCTGACACTTGAGCATATTTAACAGAAAATCCATATTTTTAACAGAAAAACCAGATTTTCACAAAATTTGCATATACCTTTGTCTTCTCTGGACAGTTTTGCCCCTTAGTCATATAATCAATCTTTTGTTTAAAGCAAGACTTGTTGATTTTGTTTGTACAAAATAATTTATCTCATTGCTCCTTAGATTAATATCTTACCACAAATAAATCTTGCAAGTTTTATACATAAAAGAGCTGAATAAATAGGAGCACCAAATAAAGATGGCCGATTCCATCAAAGTGTGTTTTTCAACAACTTGGCTAATTCCTTTTACTAGGTTGGTTGGTAAGACACAGATAAGCTTTGCAATCATGCTAAAAGCTCAATTCAACAAAATTGAGGAATTAAATCACTGAGTCTTGCTTTAAGAGAGAAAATAGCTACTCATATTACAAAGCAATACACAACACAAAGTGGATAATTTAAAAACACAAGTATTTTATTTGTTTTCACCTCTTATGCATTCTTTCTTTAAAACAAGTTCGTGACAAGAACAATACTGTTAACCTACAAATTCTTCCCTGTTGGATGGGACAGTAGGTTTTCACTTTTATGTACCCATCCCCCTCCCTCCCTCTGCACCCCATGTGTAGGCTAGGCCTACTCCCTCCCATGTATACCGTAATGACTCCAGTATAATCCCACCAGCAGTACACACACAGCACAACCTGGCATTGAACTCTTGGCATGTATTGCAAGTGGGGCTACACTGGAGTCAGTGCAGCTTACCCCTCCCCCCTCCCCCACCCCCAGGATGTGTACTCCCTCCGCGTGTATACCGTATAGACCTGCTGACTTCAGTATAATCCCACCAGCAGTACACACACAGCACAACCTGGCATTGAACTCTTAGCATGTACTGCAAGTGGGACTACACTCGAGTCAGTGCAGCTTACCCCTCCCCTCTCCCCTCCCCCACCCCAAGGATGTGTACTCCCTCCGCGTGTATACCGTATAGACCTGCTGACTTCAGAATAATCCCACCCGCAGTACATACACAGCACAACCTAGCATTGATTTCTTAGCATGTACTGCAAGTGGGACTACACTGGAGTCAGTAGGGTTTACCCTACCTCCCTACCAGTCTCCCCCTTGTGTACTCTGTCTAATGTATAGGGCCTACCATACTGACTTCAGTATAATCCCACCTGAAGTACATACGCAGCAACCATTGATTTCTTAGCATGTACTGCAAGTGGGGCTACACTGCATCAGTAAGGTTTACCCCTCCCTCCTTTCACCCACTTTGTGTGAAAAATTACGTATGGTACTTCAAAATATGATAATATTTCTGTACTATTTCCAGTATGAACAAATGCTGCAAAATCTAGTAGATTAACAATTTTAGGAAGTATTAAAGCCACAGTCATACTTGTATGTAAATATGCAAATACCATCATCCTTTAACTAATGGTAGCTGAAAACCACATTCTATTTGACCGACCTATTTGCAAGAACCGATCAAAAAAAACAATCCCATGCATTATCTCAAAAATATCCCATCAAAATGGAAAACTGTTTTCAGCTACAAAAGCTAAAAGATAAAGGAGGAATATACTTTAAAAGTAGAACTTAGTTCTGTGAACTGGTACTCTTCCTCCCCTTCAGCTCTTCATCCACCCTCTCTTAAAATGTTCATAATTGTCATACACTTCCTGAAATCCTGGTGTAGTTGACTTGTTTGTCGTCGGACAGAAAGTGAACATTTTCTGAACACTTCCTACAGTCTTGGCCTTTGATGGCGTGTACCTTTTACGAAGCCCACCACATTTTGGTACATGACATGCAGCACATGGTTTGGTGGATTGGTTAGGGAGGCAACGAGTCTGTTTTGGTGGTGGAGGAGGTGGAGGTTGAAATATGAAAGGCACACTACTTGATGCCGGTTGTAGGGAGACAGATTTTGCCATTGGCTGCGAAGGCACAACCAAGAGAATTGGTAGGCCACTTGATCCTGAAGATGCAGTTGATTTAGGACAAATACGACGTTGAAATTTGGGCTCTGTGGAAGCTGATGACTGGGGTGGAAGCTCAGTCAGATCAGGTGTTTCAGGAGCATCAAACTCAAGTCGCCTCTTTGCATCAAACTCAAGTCGCCTCTTCTCACCAAGTCGCTTACCAGACTCGTGGGGAACATCTTTGTATTGCACTTGAGTACAGCTGGATATTTGGTGGATCCTGAAAATAATGACAACAATATTTTGTTATTTTAAATCATAAGTTGTTAATTTGACATTTTCATTGGATTTAAGTTTAACACTGCCGTGTAGCATGGCAAGCTCTGCCGTGCTACACGGTAGTTGCACGACGTGGTGACAAACGTCGCGCTCTTGCCGTGTTGAATTGAATTGAATTCTCAGTCGGGCGGTGCTCTTTGGGAATACGTATGCGCAAAGCTTTTGAACAATGTTCTACTTGTATTTTCTAATAATGTGAACATTCCCCTTGTTGTACCGTAGCTGAGAGTATTCCGGGATGGGAAAGGAAACAACTTCTGACTGGAACAATCATCTGTAGATTTCAGAATTAAACTAATTGATTTTGTTCGACACTCTTAAAAAAAAAGACGATGAACGCCACTCACCAACGATGGTAACAATAATGACAACATTTAAGTTGGAAAACAATGTCATTATGATTTTGTCATTAATATTTGAGTGTCACAGCTCGAATTGACATCATGAAACATGACGCTTTAGCAATTTTCTCCCACGTCGCCATTTTGAATTACTTTAAGTGCGGCAAACTATTTTACTAAATTCGACGTTTGTCACCGATTCTTCTTCATTGCCGCACTTTTGCCGTGTGAAAATCATTTGAGTTCGACACAGCAAAAGTGTGACGTTTAGCACAGGCCTAATACACAGCAAAACTCATACGGCCTGCTGATTGAAAAACAATAGTCCAGTGACATCACCGGTACCAGCCTGCGAAGTTCTGATACCGGTACAGGAGCGTAACGGTGTCGTTACAAATGAGTTGGGCACAGGGGTACCGTACCGACACTAAATTGTAACGACACCGTTACGCTGCCAATGTTGTGATGCAACTATTGTTTTTCAATCAGCAGGCTGTATGAATTTCACTGTGTATGTAATGACCCATTGTGTAACCTTACCTGCATACAACTCAGATGTTTACTGACAGTAGCCCAATGCATATCGACAGCTTCTGATGACTTGAACAAAGGGATAACCATCGATGTCTAGACCAGCTGGACCATTGAACTCTTCCAGGATGTACTCAACAGCAAATGCACTCTCCTGCAGAAAAACAAGCAAGATAACTGTGTCAATGCACTTATTTAAAGTAATCATGATTCCTTTAGTTTTCAATTCCACATTCTTGTTTCCTGTGTGAGAGAGAAAACAAAACAGTCAGGAGTCAATGATCTTTCACAATTTGCAACATCTCAAATCCTCATTATCTGATGAAGGAAAAAGTGTTCACAATGCAGAGACTAATTTCGAAGATCAACAATGTGTTTTGATGCTTTCAATGCATAGATCATTCTTAACATCAAGTTCTTGAAATGAAAATATGCACGAAATATTAACATTAGCTTACCACGATGTCACCCGGCGCACATAACCTGATGCCTGATGTGGCTTGACGAAAGACAGCATTTCTTCATCGCTGTACTGTGAGAAGTCCTTGTTCCCTTTGCGGATGGCTTGGATGAGTTGGTCCATGTCATGTTTGTTGTATGCCAGTACTGCACCAGCTAGAGCACTGATGAACACTCCATTACTTGGCATGCGACTGCTTTATCACAGCAGCCTCCCACCGGTGGAGCCAGTGCCAAATGTCAAGTGTGATGACCATACCATCATTCACTCCAGTCTTGGAAGCGGGATTCAAGCCATGAGGCCCCACCATCCCTGAAACAAATGCAGACAGAATTGAACAGAATTGATAACCATTTCCACCTCATCCCATATAAATCTATATAGTGAAAATAAGCATACTTCATAGATTTGTTTGCCAAAGTCATTGTTTCAGCAACAAAATTGCTCATAAGAGAACACACCCTTACTGCTTTGCATTTTAAGGTCAATGAAGACGTCATTGTTGTAAATTAAAATATTTGTACAGTTTAAAACACAAAAACACAGGAATTAAATTTGAAAGCACTTCGGCGAACAAACATGAACCATGATGGTCAAGCGGTACTAGTAACTGGGGCGCTGTACTGCTTTTTTTTGAAATTTTGACATCATGGGTGCTACGAAATGTTGACATCACCGGTCGTAAGACCGGTGATGTCAACATTTCAAAAGGAGTACAGCGCCCCAGTTACTGGGTCTAGTCAAGCGGATTCGCGTCTATTGATTGGGGTTGTATGTTTGAGGGTCAACATGTTGTTCCCATCAATCACATAGGGCCATGGAGGTAGAATTTCCCTTATGATAGGGCCTAATATACATTTCAAAAAATTGAAATGAATAATTGGCAAATTAATTTCCCACCCATGACTAGATCTAACTTTTTCATTTTTTCCATCCACACCACTTAATCACTTTGTTTATTATTGTTTATTTTCAGTCCCGAATGGCATCCATCTAGTATAATACACACACAATTATTCTACCTCCATGCTTACAGTCTACACAGCAAATATCAAATACAGTCAATATTTATGTTTATCACTATACTGGTACTACTACCTCCATGCACGTATTAACGATACAAAAATTTCCTAACCGTACATAAAATGTCCGTTTTCTTACTCACCTTGGGGTTTCAGCACACATCATGAACATAGCGCAGGATGACGGACCCACATGTGATTATGTCCATTCCACATTTTATAATCTTGCTCTTATTTAGCTTTATTTGTGGGAAATTGTATCGTTTAAATCCAAATATTATTTTGTTTTGGAGTGAATGAATTGTTGATCGACCTTTGACCATGCTTCGTGAAGTAAGGTCACAAAGCTGACGTCACCCTCAACATCGGTCGGTGATTGGTCTGTTGAGCAGAGGCCCGCTCAACTTTGCTCAACGGAGCTCACTGGTTGGCCTGTTGAGGAGACGGTCTGCTCAACGGCGCTCAATGATTGGCGGGTTGAGGAACCGATAAGTACTCGGACGGGAGAAAGCCTGGGAATAACGGGTGCCGTAGACATCCACATATTTTTTTCTTCTTGATACGACTGTTAGAAATCTAAAATTGACACTGAAGACTGCATATTGAGTTAGCATATTGTCTACGGTCATACTACTAGTTTGCACGTATTTGTTTATCATAATTTTTGCACCAGGTTATAGATGATTGAGCCTTCTCAAACTTTTCCACAGATATGACAACATTTTGATTTTTACCTCTGGTCAAAACCGTACGTTATAGCGCACGTTAACAACGCGTGATACGTGTATACATGTGCTGAATTAGACTTGGTTCCAAGTCCGTGAACGGTTTTTTTGTCCACCGGTTAGCTTATACAGTTTTCCTAAAATAGCGCCCTCTTGTGGATCAACATTGAGCTCGCGAACGTTGGTTAAAGCGCACGTGTCTCTTGACGTGATTCACGTTGACAATGCACGAAGGCGCGACAGTGTATTAAAACACGCTGAACAATGCACGTAGCACGTTTACATTGTGTATAGTCTTAGTTCCAAGACGCTCCAGTTTAAAACTTATGTATGTACTGTACAGCTACACGTAGCAATACTTTTGGCGTGACTGTGCAATATACAAAGAAACAACGAGCGAAAAATTCAATAGTTGAAAATGACACAACTCCTGAACCACACATTGGATATTTACAATCCATACATCATCTGAAAGGTCTTATTAAACTTAACACGCGCTACACAAAAAGTTGTTTGACCTTGAATTCGGTTCAAACCGAAGTTGAAATTTAATATTTAAAAATATCTTAACTTCTGAGCAACTCATTCGATTTTTACAATCTATTCATCATTGGGAAAGTATGTAACAATTTTTAAAAAGATATACAGAATGTGACCCAAATTGCCCTTTACTTTCTGTTCAAACCGGAAGATGAAATTTAAAATTTGAAAAAATCCTGAACCACACTTTGGATTTTTATAATCTATGCGTCATCCGAAAGGGCTTCATGGACTTAACTTCCGATGCACATTGTGACCTCATTTGACCTCGACTGCCGGTTAAAACCGGGTGTTGAAATTAAATATTTCAAAAAATCATAACTTCTGAACTACACATTGGGTTTTTAACATAACTGGAAAAGTATTTAAAAACTCAAGAAAAGATACACACATTGTGACCCCATTTGACCTTGACTTCCGTTTCAAACCGGAAAATTAAATTTAACGTTTGTCAAAAACATATCTCCTGTACCATGCACACAATGGATTTTTACAATAATTACGTCATTAAACATGTCTTTCAAATCTCAACAAGCACTACACAAAATGTGACCCCATTTGACCTGACTTCCAGTTCAAACCGGAAGTTGAAGTTTTATAATGGAAAAAAAACTAACTTCTGAACCAAACACAAAATTGTTTTCACCAAATCATTTAATCATAATTTGATGACATCACTCACGAGCACCTTGTTTTTGTAACCAACAAAAACTTAATATCTAGTTTCTTTTTCTTCTTCATTTTCCTTCCCCGGAACTCTTCTTTAAATAATAACTCAAGATTGAAACTGAATTTAACATTGAAACTCATCAGACAACTGAACCTCAATATTATAAAGACGCACCCTAACAATGACGTAATGACGTCATGATGACGTCATCAGGTGTCGAATTACAAGGTTTTTAAAGTCGAAAAATGACCATTTGCTATTTGCTGTATATCCTTGAATTTGAAAGCTATGATGTTTATAGTTGGGTATCGGATAGATCAAGACTGGGGCACATTTGAAAAGTTAACGTCAAAATCGTATGAGCTTTACTTCCGGTCGTACCGGAAGGTCAAAGTTTGCCTTTGTTTGTTTTTCATTTAAAAAAATACATTTTCGGGGCATAATTCAAGATTAAAATGGAATTGAGCGTTGCAACTCATCAGACAATTGAACCTTAATATCAAGACGGCACAAACTTGATGATGTCATGATGACGTCATCAGGTATTGAATAACAATAAATCAAAGTTTATTATCTGTAAAAATTCATCTCATGAACCACATGTTGGATTTTCACAATCTACACATCATCGGATAGGTTGTTAAAAGTTCAACAAACGCTACATAAAGCATGACCATATTTGACCTTGACTTCCGGTTGAAACCGGAAGCTGAAAATTTCAAAAATTCAATTTAAATTCATATCTCAAAAACCACGTTTTTGTTTATCATAATTTTTGCATCAGGTTATAGATGATTGAGCCTTCTCAAACTTTTGCACAGATATAACAACATTTTGATGTTTACATCTGGTCAAAACCGGACGTTAAAGCGCACGTTGACAACGCGTGATACGTGTACATATGTGCTGAATTAGACTTGGGTCCAAGTGCATGAACGTGTTTTTTTTTGTCCACCGGTTTGCTAATACAGTTTTCCTAAAATAGCGCCCTCTTGTGGATCAACATTGACGTGACTCACGTTAACAACGCACGACGGCACGATAGTGTATTATGTAGGCCCTACGCACCTGCTGTAGTGAGTTACAGTGTGTGTAGTCTTGTTCCAAGACCTCAAGTTGAAGACTAAAGTATGTACTGTACAGCTACATGTATGAATACATTTGGCGTGACTGTGCAATATACAAAGAAACAACGAGCGAAAAATTCAATATTTGAAAATGTCATAACTCCTGAACCACACATTGGATATTTACAATCCAGACATCATCTGAAAGGTCTTAATAAACTTAACACGCGCTACACAAAGTGTGACCCTGTTTGACCTTTAATTCCGGAAGTTGAAATTTAATATTTTAAAATATCTTAACTTCTGAAAAACTCATTCGATTTTTACAATCTATTCATCATTGGGAAAGTATGTAACAAGTTTAGAAACGATATACAGAATGTGACCCCAATTGACCTTTCCTTTTGTTCAAACCGGAAGATGAAATTAAAAATTTGAAAAAATCAGAACTCCTGAACCACAAATTGGATTGTTATCATCTATACATCATCAGAAAGGGCTCCAAAGATTTAAGAAACGCTACACACTGTGACCTTATTCGACCTTGACTTCCGGCTCAAACCGGAAAGTGAAAGTTAATGTTTCAACAAATCGTAACTTCTAAACAACACATTGGATTTTTACACTCTATACGTTATTGGGAAAGTACGTAACAACTTAAGAAACAATACACAAAATGTGACCCCATTTTACCTTTACTTCCGGTTCAAACCGGAAGATGAAATTTTGTATTTAAAAAAAATCATAACTCCTGAACCACACTTTGGATTTTTATCATCTATGCGTCATCCGAAAGGGCTTCAAGAACTTAACTGGCGATACACATTGTGACCTCATTTGACCTCGACTTCCGGTTAAAACCGGGTGTTGAAATTTAAAATTTCAATAAAATCAAAACTTCTGAACTACACTTTGGGTTTTTACAATCTATACATAATTTGAAAAGTATGTAAAAACTCAAGAAAAGATACACACATTGTGACCCCATTTGACCTTGACTTCCGTTTCAAACCGGAAAATGAAATTTAATGGTTGTCAAAAACATATCTCCTTTACCATGCACACAATGGATTTTTACGTCATTACGTCAATAACCAGGTCTTTAAAATCTCAACAAGCACTACACAAAATGTGACCCCATTTGACCTGACTTCCAGTTCACACCGGAAGTTGAAGTTTTATAATGGAAAAAACTAACTTCTGAACCAAAAAATAATAAGATTTTTGTCACCAATTCATTTAATCAAAATTTGATGACATCACTCATGAACACCTTGTTTTTGTAACCAACAAAAACTGAATCTCTAGTTATTCTGATTATTATATTTATGAGTCAGAGCAGTCATATTTATTTTCAAGAGCAACTATTTTTAGCTTCTTGAAAATAAAATAAGTGCTCTTAAGAAAAACCTGCCCTTAAAGGTAAAACAGCGATTGCACTAACGGGCTTTATTAGTAAAGGAATTTTGTGTAAGTTTAAAAAAATATAGCAGGCCTATGGCGGGTATTTCCATTGCAGCATTGTTGGCGTATGTTGTCTTCAGATTTGAAGTCTTCGATTTTCTATTTTAATCTTTTTACAGTATTCAGACGGAAACATTTATCTACAGGATACGGGTATAAACTGAATATTGCTTGAGCTGACAAAAGTCATTAAATTTTGTTGTGAATTACAAATCCAGCACTTTGAAGGTTGGTTTATACTTTGGGTAATGACCGGAAAAAGAAATTGTGTAATTTTTTTTTCAAAAGCCTAAAGACGGTAATGGTAGTAAGCCGCATCCTTCGAAATTATGTAGACAAATTTGAATCTCTTAAGATCGCCTGTAGGCGACTTTTAGAAATTATTTTGCATATATGTCCGTTTGAATACGGCCAGACACGCGGTTGGTAGGCCTACCCGCTAAACGTGGATGGATTCGGCATTCTTATGAAAATACAGGGAAAGTTGTTGCTGTTTTCTCAACAAGTAGACACTGTATTCAACTGAAACTTTCACAAGTGACATTTATTGTATCTTCCTGATAACTTTGCCTACCATTATAAATCAGCATTACGTTGATAAAAACCAAACAAGGCCCTACCTTTATGGCTAACACAGTTCGAAAAGAATCACTTTACATTTTGTTATACATACCGGTATTCTTAGATATCAAAGTGTTCTTCTTATGAATCAATGTTATTTGTAAAACTCGAATAACTTGTAACATTTTTGTTGATGTTATACTTAGTATACTTACTGGCTCCACGGCATCCCTGGTAGTTTTCATTGATCGCCCGTAAGCCCTGGATACCAATCTGTCGAAATAGGAAAATCCATCATCTTGCTTGAAACTCTCAGGGAATTCCTCTTTCCTAGCGTCGTTGAGCTGACACATGCCACTTATGTCATTGTGATTGAATGACAAGCACAGACGGTGTCTCACGCAAAGCATCTTACACTGAGTTCGAACTGTCCCTGTTTGATTCAGGAACGAGTGACCGGTCAGTGCCTGGTGCTGGGATGGATGGAAGGCTTCCATTGGGGCGGAGACAACTCGACCTGGTAGCTATCGACTCATGGGTCATCGACAGCAATATCAGCACCGTTATTGTAAATAGTAGCGGCATCTTCATAAATTTAAATCCAACCTGGGTAGCTGTATTATAATCAGTTCATTTAGCAATTTGACCAACTGACTCTATGTTCCGAAACACTACCCATTTTTTCGCAGTTCAGCATGTATGCAAATGTTTGTACTTGTTGGAAGCGTCCATTTCCACAGCAGGGTAATCAGTATTTAATGAAGAACTGCATCAAATATTTTAATTATTGAACAGTCCTAAGAAACCACTACAATTTCTTTGAATAGAAAAGCAATTTCCGCTTGTAAAAGGGGAATGGTGAGTTGATTTCCTGTGCAATATTTTGTTCAAATCTTAAATGGCACAAATATCATCTCCAAAGCAACAAACGATGAATCTTGGCTTGAAAAATATTTGTCAATGGCCGAGCGCTTTAGCGCACCGGACGCAAGCTCTGGTGTTCTGATTAACAGAGTGTGGGTTCGAGTCACGGACATGACTATTACAATCATGTCAAGACACTTAACCACTATTGCTTTGTCCTTGGACGTAAAGCTGTTGGTTTCCTCTGTTTTGAAAAGCATGTTGATGCATGTTGCATAATGCATGTTGTGTAATGCACGTGATTACATGTCAAGACACTACCACTATTGCTTTGTCCTTGGACGTAAAGCTGTTGGTTTCCTACGTTTTGAAAAGGACGTTGATGTATGTTGCAGAATGCATGTTGTGTATGCACGTGATTACATGTCAAGACACTTCACCACTATTGCTTTGTCCTTGGACGTAAAGCTGTTGGTTCCCTAAGTTTGTGTATTGCACGTTAATTAAAGGGGTTGTATACGTTTGGTAATTGAATTGTTTGTTTCAATCATATATTAGTTGTAGATATATACCATAGATTTAACCTGTGAACATTTCCTTTCAAAATGTGTTAGCATTTTTGAGATATTGCCAAAAATCTGCAGTGGTTATGTCCACGCATGAAGAATAATCTGCAATTGGAATACACAATCTGAGAAACGTGACTGTCAGTATAGCGTTCTCAGATTCAAATTTTTGGGGATTAAAAAGTTATATCTCTTTCCATAACCGCAGTACTTCTAAGTGAAAAGTTTCTCGAAATGCATCTAACTATCCAAAGCTGCTGTACTTCATGTTCTTACCAAGTAAGTTTGTTTTGCCATTAATTTTCAGAGTCATTGCCAAACGTATACAGACCCTTTAAAGAACCCAGTGCACTTTCTGGTATGGCTGATATTGCGCCACAACACCTTGTAGAACCTTATAGGCCTAATGTGCTGTATAAAATAAGTTTCATGATATTCCATAACTTTGCGTAGGCCTACCCATCGTAAAAACGAGGAGTGAATATCAGCGCCATGAGCCCCCATCATTTTGCGGATACCAACTGCGCTTTTTACATCTTTATCAAGAAACAAAATCCGAAATTGGCTCCGAAATAAATCGAACGTGGCGGTCATGTTCTAGTGAAAAAACAAAGTAACATGGTCATTGCTTTTGGATTCACATTCATATTAGGCGTAGGCCTACTTCTTTTGCGGCCATCGAAATAAGCAGTGGTCATTTTGTGGGTTCTCGAGCATTTCCAACGGGACTATTTCTCCTGGAGAGTTGTACTGGTAATGAACCACGCCCAAACCCGCCCACCAACTCTTGTGGCTTTCACCAGAAGTATGAGGGTTATTAAGCATCAATTACTGCTGATTTGCAGTCTCGCGTTCCATTTCCATTCAGAGCTTGAGTGGCAATTGGTATTTAAAGGGATTGTATACGTTTGGTATTTGGAACCCAATGTTTCTTTCAATCCTATATAGTTGTAGATTTAAACCATAAAACTAACCTGTGAAAAATTCATTTCAAAAGGAGGTAGCGTTTTTGAGATATTGCCGAAAATCTGGAGCGGTTAGAAACACTTCTCAGATTCATTTTTTGTTTTGATAAAAACTGATATCTTTTTCCATTACCACATTACTTCAAAGTGAAATGTTTATCAAGAAAGTGTTTCTCAAAATGCTTTATATTATCAGAGGCTGATGTACTTCTTACCAAGTAGTTTGTATTGCCATTAATTTTATGAGTAATTACCAAACGCATACATCCCTTTATAAGGGGTTGCTGGACCTGAATTATGATATGTGGACTAAAACAACATTGAAAAGCGGCACAGAGGACCACGGGAGCTATCGAAACGAAATACTGTACAATGCTTGGAACAACAATGGACAGTTGAACATAAGCGAGTCATAAGTAACTATAAACTACAAATAGTAGTAAACTTGCGGGTACAACCATGTGTAAAATCTCTTTTGGGAGGAGTGTTGGTTCTGAAAAGAACCAGTTTGGTCTCGACGCTTCGAACAGTATACTCAGCTCTGCTCCTGAAGACGAGCAGAGTATACTGTTCGAAACGTCGAGACCAAACCCGGTTCTTTTCAGAACCAACACTCCTCCCAAACGAGATTTTACACATGGTTGTACCCGCAAGTTTACTACTAATAGTTTATAGTTACTTCTTACTTTCGACACCATGCAAAGCTTCAAACACCACTTATAAGTGAGTCAATTTTTTTAAACACAAAGTTGCAAACCACAAGGGAAACTGACAGGGTGCTATAAATACTTTTTTTAGGGGGTGAACAAAGACAAAATAATTACAAGAGGATTTGAATCAACGACCTCCGGATTAGCGTGCCTGTGCTCGACCAACTGAGCCATCTAGCAACCTATCATATCTAGCTATCAATCATTGTGTATCGTATCTTTTCAGAAAATCCTTGAAACCAGAGCAAGGTTCACCCTTTTAACAAGTCATTGAACGTTTGATGGACTTTATTCTTTGGGTTTATATAAAAGGTATAGCAGGTCGAACTTTTATTGCAGATGCGAGGTAATTTAATGGTCTAATATATAGTCGTATAGTAAGAGAAACGGTTATTTTGTGTGAGAGGTGTTTCCACTTTATTTTCACTATGGAGTTCTTGACGATAATGTTCTGTTTGGTGGTCTTGAGTTTGCTAGCGTACATAGCGGTAAACCTCGCCGTGACAGACCGGGGACCACTCCATGGCACGTATGCTGTGCCCGGTCGGTGGTTCACGCTCAAGTTCTTGGTCATGAGGTGTTTCCTCGCGTGGAATATTGACAGAAAACACAACATCCGTAAGAGGGCTCTCAACTTTACAATGATGCAGAAGAAAACAAAAGAAGTGGCAAAGATGGAGTTCTTCTATGGATTTGAATTGGTGGGTTTCGATTCCTGTTATAAGAATTAAATAAGATTGAATTATTAAAATTGTATGATCAAGAAGGCCTACCGGTAACCAAACCATGGCTGATTAAACAGCCTTGTTTTACGAGCTTGCAATACTAGTTCCCCATTTACAAAGTCTTTGTTTATCATCTAAAGCCATCATAGTGACCAGACTGCTATAAAACATTCTTAAAAATCTTGACCTGATTGAATAATTCGGCATCAAGAGTGTCGATAAAATAGACATGTCGCATTATACATATATTTTCTATGTTTTAATGCATGCAGCATTTCCGCGACAAGAAAATTTGTATGAGGCTTTTTCTAACCCTTGGCCAGGGATCCGGCTCCGGGCTCCGTTTTTTGTTTGAAAAACCGTGCAAAATATACACTGCTGCAAAATTGAAGACGGAGACCAAGCATGAGCCGGAAGCGTAATTTTTACACCGCAGCGAGGGGTTTTGTACTGTAACACCGTCAATTCCGTCTTGAGATAGGAGACTATACGTCTAACCCTAAACCCTAACCGAACCCTAACCCTAACCCTAACCCTAACCCTAACCCTAACCCTAACCCGCACCCTAACCCGCACCCTCACCCTCACCCTAACCCTCACCCTAACCCTAACCCTAACCCTCACCCTAAACCTAACCCTTTATAGGCATAAATGTTTGTAGTCTTATCTCAAGACAGGAATTGGCAGTATTACAGTACAAAACCCCTCGCTGCGATGTAAAAAACAAATATGGGAGCCGAAACCCAAGCCGAGGTGTGGAAAAGTTCCTTGATACCAAGGCCCTTTAGATCAATGGCGGTCAGAGACAATGTACTGCGAAGATCCCAACTTTGGTTAATCCTATGTTGCAAGGAGTAGACAAGCTGTTGATTCGGGGAAAATAGCTATAATTTACCCCGTGTAGTATAATATCCTCTCTGATAATACATTTTTATTCCAGTGAGCACATTATTCGCTACTTACACGGATCCGCCATGTGCATGTAGAGCCTCGACTTCAAGCTTCATTTGTATTGTATTAATATACATGTTACAATGCAGAGTTAGTTTTATATAATTCATTGCTGTGTCAAATTCGAGGCTCTACACGCAAATGGCTGACCGTGAATGGGGCGAATACTGTAGGATTTGTCGATGACTCAATAAAACACTGTCTCTTCGTTGCAAACGGAACACATTTAGATACATGCTTCTTTAAAAAAAATCCAGGGCCAGAACTGCTTGTACATCAACGGAAGCGACCAAGGTGGTGCAACTCGTCTCACAGTCCGGGTGACAATCCAGCCGGATGACCGGAGGGAGGTGTGGTTCCTGTTGAGAGTGCCGGGTGTTGGAGACCTGGTTCTCCCGAGCCATCCGGACTGCATTGTAGACAATGTCCGCCCCGGGGATGGATTCAGCGGAGCAGGACTGACCTGTACCGCCATCGACCCTTTAAGAACCTGGAGAATCTCCTACAACGGTCTGTGTAGGTATGTGCATATAGAACATGTGACAGTCATAATATGAGAATCAACAGTTGTGAAAAATGATAAGAACTCGCCTCAGTATGAAAGACATGTCGGAGTGATTCGGGTTGAGCATTTCTTAGAAAATAATATCTCTCTCAATCTGTTTGACACAAAGTGGATACACCGATAAAAGTAGCCATTGGAACTTTGCACAATATGGTGTATATGCAACCTAGTAAGGTTGCTCAATATGTGACATGGTGTACCAACCTAGTGTGTCTTCATTGTGTTCTGGGAATCTCAGGAATTCCTTGGCGGATTTTAGGGGGGTGGTACTTCTGTACAAGAGGAACTTGTTTTAAAGTATGGTAACATTAAGAGGCCATTGTATACTTTTTATCATTGCCACTAGCTTCACTCAAAAGTGACTCGTTTAAAAACAAAATGCACAACACCTTGTTTTCTTCGAAGGATTGGCATATGTAAAGATTGGAATGACAACGACAACAGACTTTCAGTTCATGTTCGATGCAGCCTGTTGTAAGTATATATATCAACTTCATTCATATAGTACCGCATATAGGTGATGGTAGTGTGCCTTTTGAT